>JAOEHY010011430.1:8580-34622 GCA_025447955.1 Psilopsiagon aurifrons
TGGGTATCATGAGATTGCCATTGAATGCTGTTACAATTTATTCCTGGATAATCCACATAGATTGAGCTGAATGTATTTTTCACATGATGCACAGACTGCAAGTCATTTCAGTAATGATGTCTCCAGACCAGATCACAAGCAGCCAACACCACTCCCTTATGACTTTTCCAATTACATTTTTTTGCAGTCTACACCAGAGATCAGATTCTTTCCCTCTCTCTTCTCAGGGCTCAGCTCTACACAGCTTTACCTGATGCAGTAACATCATTTCTGAACATGATAAGTGAGGAAGGGTTGTTCCTGTTCACATTAACAGAGAGAAAGCGTGCGCCAGTGCAATTCAGGCCAAATCAACTGTGGTGACTAGCAAGGGGAGGTAGGATAGTTTCCCACCCTCAGAATGTTTTTCTGGTGGGTAGGATAGGTTGGTTGTTTTCTACCTTAAGTTAATTGGTTGGTAATTGGCTTGACTTAATGAACACAGATTGCTGCACCAGTCTGGACATTTCACAAATGACGCAGATGTTTATGGCTCAGGGTCAGCCAGCCCTAGAGCAAACCTCAGCAAGTCTTCAGGTAAGGACATCTCAGTGTGTCTGAGCTATTACCGAAGAAAAGATGTCTTATTTTTAGAAGCACTGGAGAAGCTGCAAGTTCAGTTTCTCTAAGCAATAGCAGAACACCGTGATTCAGAGACAAACTTAAAGTGTTCGCTAGAGTTGAAGAGTTTCCAGGTGTTTGACAACTGCATTTCTTCAGGAAGGGGGAGTGCCTTTTGTTTTCTATTCTAAAGAGACATATTAGTAACACTGATTTCATTCTGACTTGTGCTGTATCACTATATGTACCTTTCTCTGGCAATTAATGAAATTTCTGCAATTCTTTTAGTGATCTCTTTAGTGCATTATCAATTAGTTAATTATTATTAATTATTTAACACAGTAAAATAAAATAAACACAGCCTTGAAAAAGCAACAAAAAGTGATATGGTTTCCCATATTTGGCATGAGATAACTGAGAATGTTTTGAGAAAAGTTTCATGTTAAGTATTTAATATTATTAGAATAAATATACTTGTCAGTTGCTAAAATGTCACCTAGAAAATGGAAGCAAGTCCTCTCAGTCACTTACTCAGACTTCTGAGGTGGTTTTCATCTGTAATACAACCCAGGCCAAACCTGTTTGGGCTTATCAGCATCTCAAGTTATTACCTTACTGTGTAGCCTAATAATGTCTACAGCTAAAGAGCAGGACTCTCTCTGATATGCTATCAACTCCTCAGTTCACAACTCCTTGTCATGCGGGGTTTACAGTCTAAACATTATTCTCTTTAACTAGTTACACAGCAGCCCAGCAAAAGTGACTTTGTCCCCAGGAACAGACAGTGATAAGGACTCTGCTACTTTTGTACCTGTGGATTCCGGAGTTGTGATGCTGGCTTCAGCAGGGGGTCCAGCACCAACCTCATTGACTGCCACGATACTGAACCTACGGTAAACCAAAAAGACAGGTTTTGGTTTGCAGGTTTCTTTTCAAAGATTACACAAGAAACATTTTACCAAGCAAGGCAGCTGCTACAGGAGTGCTTGACATTCAGAAAATGCCCGTTTAAATATAATGTTTTGGGAAATTTTGAATGAAAACAAAACCAACCAGAACCTGAATTTCCCAAAGGTGGGACAACAACAGAATCTTCTAAATTAAAATTCAAAATAGGGTTTCAGGCTCAGAAGAGCAACTCAGTTAATTTCAAAGAAAGATCTGTATTTATCAATGCAAGCAGAATGGAGGGCTTTGTGTTTAATACAAATGAAGGATTTTTTCCAGGTGCCTGAAGGAATAAAGAACTGCTCTAACATTCCCTGAATAGACTGGAAATACGCCATACAAGCTTAACAAAACCCCTGGAAAACAGCAGTTAAGAAAACGCAGCCTGCTGGTCCTATATCAAATTGCTCCCAATCCAACTTCCACATATGCACCAACTTATCTTGAATAACTATGTTATCTCAGGGAAGGTACTTTTGCTTTCGGCAAGAACATAAGTAAGCAGCACAACTGCAGAAGTGGTGTTTAGGCTTACCGTGTACTATCTGGGCAAAAAGTGCTAAAGCGCAATTGACCATGTTGGTTATGTTTTCTTTTTGTACCTGTAAGTGTTGTTTGGGAAGGTGGAGTAGAACTGAAAGCTATGCCCTCTTGAGGCTCTCAACAGTTTGTGTTTCTCACTGGTCAGGAGCAAGTTATATCCAACAATCAATCCATTTGGAAAAAGTGGTGGAGACCAACTAACTTCCACTGTGTTTGGACTTGAACTCTGAATGGTTTTAATGATAGGAGCTGTTGTAGGAGCTGCAAGATACAAAAATAACTGACTGTGATGACATTTAAGACAGTAATGTTTTTTCTTTTTTTAGGTACATTTTTAGGTTTCATACCTGTCAATTCATTTGTACTAATTAACATGATTAGGGAAAGAATAAAATTTCAGCAATGGTTAACTTTATTGGTTAAACACAGGAAAATGTGTGCATATTTCGGTCAGAAAGCTAATATGCATCATTATTCACAAAAGTATTCGATGTGCCCTCACAATTTTTATCTTGTACTTTTCTGTGTACATTTATAAAATAAAAGCAATAAGCAGCTTTAAATAATCTAGTTCAAATAAAAAGAGGCTGCAGTATTTTAGTTTGTTTTTTTGCAGCTATCCAACAGGTAACACACACATCATTCTGAAGATTAAACATCAATGTTTTACGTGAAAGAAACAAGGAAACCAAAATGTTTCTAATATAGTCCCAAAAGACTAATAATTAATAATTAATGATACAATTCATTACCTCCAAAAGCATGTGTCCGGTAACTGGGACTAGATGGAGAATGAAGCTGCAGCTGAGATGTAATGATCCAAACTACTCGAAACACATATTCTGTGAAGGCCTGAAGATCTTTGACTGTGTATGAAGCTTCAGATACTACCTAGGTTAATGCACACACACAACCATTTTTCTTTATTTTCTCCTTCTGCAGCTACCACGTTCAGTGTTATCAGGGCAGAAGAGATCTCATACAACAGCATAAATATTTTAAAATACAAAAGTGCAGCATCCTAAATTTAAATAAGAGGAAATTCTGGGATTTATTTTCAGCATGACTTTGATCTTTTGTCCTTTCAGAACTTTTTCTTCTTTTTTCTTCAGAACACACCACCAAATCTAAACAGTGAGCTGATGGATGCAATATAGTAATAAATTTGAAGAAAAAGGTAAAAAAACCCACTAAAATAATAGCATATTTTGGGTAATGTATTTTAAATTGTTGATATATATGCTACTGGTTTAAGATCCAAAGGCTCTTAGCTACCCTAAAGTATTTAAGATCTGAAGTCATTGTTCCCCATTATTTCAGCAATGATTAATTCAGAACTTCCTGCTTAGCAAATTATCTTTACCTTTGATTCATGGCACCAACCTGCCATGCTCCGTAATTTGGTCCAATAGAAACGATGGCAAGATAACAAGTGTATAGTTGACGCAAAAGAACATGAGAGTAACCACACTGAGTCAGAACAAAGGTCTACCTGGCCAACTATTGTGTCTTTGACAAGAACTGAAAAAATTTCTCTGCGGAAAGTTATATATAAAAAAAGAAAGCCTACAGTGATATTTCTCATAAATATTTTCAGTCTTAGTGTTTCCTAAGCATAGCTCAACCTGAAATAATGGTAAAGTTTACATTTAGTAGAACTCAATTTTTTCCCATGAACTTGTCCAGTCACTTTTCAGACTCTATTTAGTAATTTGAGCAACTTCAATATTTAGGAGTTTCAATTTAATAATTTAGCATCCACAGGGGCCAAAAAGCAGCTGAAAATTTTAACTACATATTCTGAGAGGAAATACCTTCATTTGCTAGTTTTGAACCTGCTACCTGCTAGTTTTCATCAAGGTCCCTAGTTCTTCTGATGGAGGAAATGGAATAATTGTCCACTTCGCAGCTTCTCCATGCTACTCATGATTTTGCAAACCCCTTTTGTGTGCCTAGCATTATCCAATATTGTCCAAAATAAAATGAACAGCAAAGAAGAATCTATTTCCTTGTAAAGTGAAAGGAAGTGTCCTCTACCTCTGTGTACCTCCAGTCTCCAGGAAGCTGACTGAACTTCCACTGGACAATATATTTCACCCCAGAAATGTTAGCTGGTTTCCACCCTAATGTGACACTGTGGTTTCCAATGGTAGATGCAAATGGTGCTCCAGGCTCATTCAAGTAACCTGTTGGGAAAATACAACATAACAGTAAGAAAAAATCTTTCATGGCAATATTTTAAAGGGTAAAAGCCCCTTACCCCACACACCTGAAAGCCGTGAAGCCAATAAAAACAGACAAAAGAGTATACTGAAAATGTTGCTGAATAAATCACATGACATTTTAAAGCCTGCTTGAAAAGTAAGCCTGGACTGGGACAAGTTCAATATGAACAAATGTGACTGCAACTCTGTGCTTGTGAAATGCACTTTTAGTTATAGGTTCTTAGTAAAATTTTGCTAAATAGAAACCTAGAGAAGGTACGGGAGACTTCTGAAGGGATTTTCAAGAGGCCAATTACAATAGCACTCTATTAGCCTAACTGTTTCCATATCAGTTGCAGGAGATTTTGGCAGTGATTTCATGACAGCAGACAGGTCAAGGATGTGTGCTCAAAAAATTATCATCTTGAACAGCTGAGATTGGATCCTAGAAGTCTCATGCCCTCCTGATATAGAGGGGAAAAATATTTTACTGTAAAATAAGAATTAACTTCATTGTATTTGTTAAAAGAGTGATAATTTTCTGATGAATGAAAACACTCATGGAATTCCTATTTTATTTTTCAAAGAAATTAAGATAATAGAACGAGACTATAATCTTAAAACTGAATCGATCAGACTGTGAATTGGAAACAAATCTTTTCAGACTTACTCTGTGCTTCAACTCCATATGCATCCTCTGCACAGCTACAGCCAAACTTACAGGAAACTGTCTGTGTAGGGTACATAACTCACTGGTTAGTTTAGTGTAAATGCAAACTTCCCCCTAGAACTATGCAGACACATTTTAAATGCATACAAATCCTGTGGACAACTTGAATGCATAAAAACCCTGTGGAAATTATTATACTAATTCTAAAACAATAGCAATACCACAGACTCACTCTGAAGAGCTTCCAGAGAGCCTTTCCAAAAATTCACTGGGTACTGAATTAGGGTTTTCCTCCTTACACACTGTCCCTTTATGGAAAGCACAAACATGGGGTTACATTAAAGTTGGAAACAGACTTTGGTGACAACCACAGAGTTTGGAAGTGACGATAAATGATGTGTTCCTCATGTAGGACTTCACCTTTTTCCCCTTCTTGTATTTTCTATGAATGAGGCACATTCTTACAAATGTATTTCCAGTGAATTTTCAAAATAGTTGAAATGAGTAACTTGTAAGAGCAGTCATGCCTAATTCACATTTCCTTGTTAGTAGTTATTCCTTCTGGTACAGTCATGCCTACAAGCTACAAACATAACAAATACCCCAGGGCAGTGAGTTTTCCATGCTCACATCCTAAGAACAGAAAATTCCTCAGAGTTTTCAGTTTAGGTGTTTAGCGTCCAGTTTAGTGTTACCCTGCTTTATAGGTAGAGAACATGAGAAGAGGTAGTAACATTTTCCAGTTGGATCTCATGGCTTAAAAATCACATGCAAGACAGTCTCCTGGGAAGCCAAAACTTTTGAGAGGTGATGGTTTGAGCTTTCCTAAACAGGCATTTTATTTGGGCTCATTTTATTCCACAAATTCATTCAACCTATAAAATCTTGAATTTTTCTTCATGCAGCAGCCACCTTTCAAGCTATAATTAACCTTTAGATCATTCAGAAACAATTCATTATGTTAAGAGAGCAAATTTGTTTTATCGCTTTTCATGTGATTCGAGGATATACCCTCTGGGACTGATAAGGCACATCATTTATTTCAGACAACACGGTTGCAGCTGAAATAGATTCAAAATCTTCCTTATCAGTATATTCCTATATACATTATCTCACACCAGGTGTTCAGTGCCAAGAGCGAGCACTTAAAAAAGTGTTTTCCAATTTTTTTTATTCAGAGAAATAAAATATTTCCAAGCGAGTTAGCATTACTGATAGCAGACAAAGATCTAGGTATTAGCAGACATCAGTTATCTACTGTACACTGAAGCTTTTGTTTACAACCAGGATTTGTTTAGTTTGTAGGGGATAGTGTCCCCAGATTACATGCTGATTCATGGTGCCTTCTGCTTCGTTTAAGAGACATTTCTGGCCATTTGGTTTTTGCTGTGTTTTTCATTCTTCTGATTTTTGTCCAAACCATAGATCTAATTTTTGCTTGAGGTAAGAGGATTACTAAAGCTCCCAGCCTTAGAAATTTTGAGGGAAATTTGCCATCTGCTCTGCCTGAAAATAAGAAATCCCACTCTTACTCCCACTCCTTTCCCCTGCGCACTCCAATGACCTGATCCTCTGCATGCAGCAACCTGCTGCTGGCCTGACCATGCAGGGAGTCAAGTGAGATTCAGTGGAAAGATAATCCCACAAAAGCCTTTCAGAGTTAGTGCATATTGTGTGGCCAGACAAGCAAAAAAAAACCCAACCCAACGCAACAACAACCTCTCCACACACCAATTCTATGTTTCTACAAAAGTAATTTGGTTAATTCTTGGACTGTTACTGCACTCCAAACCCAGCATTTAGCACATTCGTAAATCTTTGTCATGGTCACAGTTTCACAGGTTAAAAAAACATTTAAAACCCCAATCCATTTAATGGAATTTCTGGCTTACAAATGGGTCTCAAGAACCCTCAACACAATCCTGCAAACTTTTCATTCCCATCGCATCCTACATTCTATGTTCATACTAAATGGGTCTCAGAAAGGCACTGTCTTTAGCAGTGTTTTGTTGCATCATACTTATCACTGCAAACACCAGTCCATCTGCAGGACAGACCAAGCGTTCCCCTTTTGAGATCTCTTTCTAAAGGACAACACATTACCCCTTACTGAATAGCATTTTACTTCATTTGGTCTGTCAACCCAGTCAAGAGTGTGTTTTGTCTTCTAGCTCCCACTCTTTGTTTCCAGTTCTCGCCAGGCTGGTGTCATATCAGACTTAATAAGCATTCTCTCTGTCTTTCATAGCATTAATGAAAAACTGGATAGAAGAAGACTCCTGTGAGAGCCTAGAACACAGTTTAAATACATCCGTACTGCATTCCACACTGGTCTGATTCGTCTGCTTTCTTTAAAGCAATATTTTTTGCTCTACAGCAGTTTTTAATGCAAACATGTCCTTAGCCACCATGATGGAAAGGCAGGATGCAGGTACTTTACTCATTCTTCAGCTTTAGGGAGAACAAAACAATTAGACCTGGGTTGATAAGATTTGTGCATCTACACTGTATTTCTTAGCACTGTGTGGACATACTAACCACTGAAATAATGATTATTTTTCATTTGCTCTGATAGCATTTAGCTTACCTCACATGCTCTGGAGTATGTCTTGTTCTGCCAAGAAATGAATGAATAAAATGTGGGATTATCATAAATATAATCACAGAGTATTTCAAACAGAAAATAACAGTTAATTAGAAGTTTTTTACAGTGAAAGTACTCTACAAAACCTTATCACTGGGAAAAATGAAAGAAGTGAAATTCACACTTGAAAAACCAGAAAGTCAACATTAAAATGTTGCCAAGGATGAATGAGCTTCAGGTGTTCAGGAGGTCCAGAAAAAGAAAGCATTTTAAAAATTATTATGGCAGCTGTCCCAGACCAATGTTAATTCTCATCCATCTGGTTTAGTAAAAGCAAGAAATAAATCTAGTAAAGACCATGTGCCTTATTTACACCTGCATACAACTCTGATTTAAGCCCCAACAGAGTAAAATCCTGAAAAGCTCTACTTCTTTCTCAATGCCTGAAAATCTGGGTAAGTGGTTGAGCTTAATGAATGGTAAAATGTCCCCACATTTTGACAAATATGATGAAAACTTTTGACAGTACTGGAAACTCCCATAGCAAGAATTATGAACTTCCCAAAAGAGATTTTATAAACATACTGAGAGAAATTATGGACATTACATCTTTTCACAGAAGCAGTGTTCTGGTTAAGTTTTCCACATCTGTCATAATTGATAGGCCGGAGAGAAGTGCTATAGAGACAAAGCTAAGGCAATACTCACACATTTCAGTGGGCAATTGATTTGCACTGTAGCATTCCAAAACTGACATCCCTGTGTGCACTGCAAAGACAGATGGTGGCTTTAAAAAGGACTTTGAAAGCACATTTGTAAAGAGACAGGATGCTCCAGCTCTAAAGGTGAGGACAGTAGATCGATTTTCAGCTGCAGTAAAACATCCTGCATGACCAAGTCAGTTAGCTCCTTCTTGCTATGTTTCCTTAGCAATAAAATAGGCTTAGCAATAAAATAGGCTTAAATAAAATAGCACTTTAACTCTGTAACAAAAATAGTAAATATACAAAAGATTATAGGTACTCTGATAGTACAGTAAAGGACTTACATTGTATAATGCCCTCTCAATGTAAAATCAAATATAAAGCAGAAGAAAAAAAATAAATCATTCTTAGAGACTGGATGTGCAAAACAGTAGAAGCTCAATCACCTGTTCAGCTTTGGAAAAGACTTGGACACTTGTATGTTGCTGAGAGTACTAAAAGGACTGCAGGACATCTGAGCAGAATGTGGATATCACCTGAGGAGAGTGCTCAGATTTACACAAGCTGTGGGAAAGGGCTGATGAAGAGAGACAGAAGGAGCCCCAGCTAAGACAATCTGTGTTCAGTCGTTCTCTGGGAATGAGTCTCCCAGTCAGCTATGATGTGTGTGGCAGTGCCCCCTCTCTCTCAGCTTTATTTTGTCACTTGTCCTCTGTGGAGAAGTAACAAATAAGCAATATGCAGCACAGCCAAGCACAGTGGAAAGCCTCCCCAGTCTCCAACAGGGGAGGAATCGGCTTTAAAACTATGAGTTTTCAAAGATGTTATAAACATTACGTGGTTTAGATTTGGTTTTTGATCTTTCCTATTCCTTCTGTCCCATCCACTTCTTAATAGTCATGTACATTTATTATTTTTTTTAAAAGGGAAGCTGGAAGCTTCCCTTTATCAAGTAATAATACTTGATAACACCGAGCAAAGATACACAGTAACCTAAATAAGCAAGTTAACCTTGCCATGTATTATCATGACAGTGCAGCCTTTTATGGTCCCAGTGCCATAAATGACCCTTGCTAGATACCAGCCTTGCTAGATACCAGCTGTTGAGAGTCTGCTTCCACTAATCTCTATGGAAAATATTGATGACTGAATTCTTCACTGCTCTCCAAGTAGTATGTATAACCAGCAACTTGAATTGAATATGAAACATGTACTAGAACAGCAGCTAAAATTCTTACAAGAACGCTGCCATGGAAAACTCATGTCAAGCTAAACAGGCTCCCCAACAGACACAACCATATGAAGTCCTACAATACTCTAATTTTTCAACAATCACCATTTGAAGATTTCTCCCATCAAATCACTAGAAAACAAAATAAATTACTTTACTATACAAAGGTAGTTGAATAAAATTTTAGAGATTTACATTTCGGAGGTAATGCTAGCTTTGATTCATTTTCTCAAAAATGAGTGATTATGAACTTCGTAGATCACAAACATGAACGCGACTCACAGCAGGGAACCACACTTTTTACACATTCTCTTTAAGCAAAAAGATAGCTTTGTCTTTAATAATTTGAGCCAAATCTGAACACACAACCTACTGACTTATGTCAGACAGGCAACTGTGCTCATTTACGTGAAGTCTTTGACAATATGATTGATCATTGTACCCATTTTATTCAAATAGCAGTAACATAAAATGTCACTAATTAACAAAGTAAACTATTACTCACTGCTCCAGTGATGTCAGTAACATTGCAAAGGTTAGTTATTCCAAGTTCTCCTTCCTATAAGAGAAATACATATATTTTTACAGAGTCCAAATGTTTTCCCTAAGTTATTCTATTAAAATATATTAAAACATTGGTTTCTTGTAAAACACATTTTCTTTGACTAATATTTCCTAATTTGAAGAAATTAATTGTTGACACCCCAGTAGCTTCTCACTTGAGACTAATTTCAGGGTACCACAAAGACATTGGTAGAACCAGTTGTTGTTAATTTAATTATCTCAGGTAGGAATCTGGCTCTCATCTCCTGTTCCTGGTTCACTGAGTCAGTAACAAATCCTTCATAAATATGTTGGGCATAAATGAGAAAGCCAAGTGGCTTTGACCTCTTGGGAACAGGAAAGACCTTACTTTAAGCTAAATCCCTTTTCTCTGGTCTCCTTTTGAAGGGGTTTTACTGAGCCATATGGTGACCACCATTCCTCCCCTGCCAAAAGTGCTCTCCAGCTAAGGTGCTTAGTTTTCCACAACATTCAAAGTGTGCAAAACCAGTCACTGCCTGTGAAGTGCAAATGATTTGAGGAGGTATCTGACAACTTTCAAGGAGCTGAATGTTAGGTCTGAAGATTAGTCCTGCAAAGAGGTAAGAGCACCCTTAAAAGAAAAACAATTTTCAGGCAGAAATTTTCAACAGACTGGGCACATGATGACAATAATGAGAGTCAAAGGTGTTACAAAGCAATTGGGGACACAGCAAGTAGACTGGAGACAAAAAATAAGATTTACAGCTCTCAGACTCCAAGATTATATTTTTCTCATCTGAATCTCTTACACAATACATTCATTGAACATGAATGTGATTTTCCTGTCTTTCAAAGCTGAGAGGAAGAGCAACTTATTTCTTATTCTGAATTAATTTAAGCTTAAATCAAAGGATCCCCATTAAAGTTATCACTGCATGATAGGCTTTCATCAGGAAAGGCAATTAACTCTTTCACTGGTGCAAGAGTTAGAAAGGAACTGTCAGACAAATATATGACATAAAAAGGAGCAGGTGAGTCTTCTGCAGTAGGTTTCCACAGTTAGTTAGCCTAAGGCACAAAATGACCTTTTACAGAGCGAAGGTACATGGTCTTCTAAACAACATCAACATTTCAGGCAAATAGAAACAAGAAGGGAACTCCTGAAAGTCTCATGAAGAATTATTGTTTGGAATAGAAAGGTTCTGCTTATCTCTGTTGTGCATCAGAAGAAGGAAAAATTCCACTCAGCTACTCCAAGGAATACTAAGAAAACATAAGATTAAGGTTCCAATCACTTACTTTAATACCTAAAGTTCTATCCACAATTTAAAGCATAGGTGACTTAAAAAAGAAATTGAAATTAGTTCATTATAACTGTGCAAAACAAAGACTCCCAGATAATTTCTTGTGGATCTACAGTTTTCCTCAGTTTGTGTAAGAAAAGCCATAGACTAGGCAAACTGGTAAGTGCATGAACTAAAAGAACAAAGGTTTCTCTCTTCCACCCTCCAGGGTCTTCAGCACTTAGAGTAATTTCAGGAGCTGTTGGAACAGAAGTATATAAAAAAAGCATAAAATGAAAACCCATGCAATCTGGTTAATGGGATTTCTTACTTATCAAGTTGCACAAATTCAAATGTTAAACATTAGTTCTCAAACTCTGCTTTTACTCAGACATAGTATTTTAAATAATTTTTAAAAACATACATAGTGTGAAGTTCCTACAGCGCTAACAGCCATCTATGTTTCAAAAGATGAAGTAGTTTCCCAAACTTACCAGGTTACTTGTACATAAGTTTAGACAGTTTCTTGAGAAAGTACAGTTCACCGCAGAAATCCATACACAGTAAAAAGCAGCAAGTCTCTTTAGCGGGAGATCCCACAGGCAAGTGTTCCTCATAACTTAAACAATTGCATCTGTCAGTCTGACTCCTTCCTTGACTTGGCCATATGAACTCCTTTTAGTATAGATGATGGAGATGCAACTGCTAAAGTTGCTTTCCGGTTTATTAAATATTTTTTAAAGCCTTGTTTACACACTCCTTTCCTTCAGCTACTTTTCAGCTTCCTGGAGCACTGGTCTTGCAATTGCACAACATCTATTTCATAGTTTCTTATTAAGCCACTGAAACAAAAGAGTAAACCAATGAAAGGCAGCGTATCTCCTTACACAAATACCATCAACACAAAGAGGAAACTAACTGCAATGCCTTTAATCAGGTGCTCCGAGCAACATGGAAACAGGGAAAGAGTGAGTGAAAAGTAATCTAATCTTCATTTCTACTACAATTAAGCTATTTCTAAATATTTTCAAGTGGATGCAACTAGAAAATTTCTTTGTGATTATGAGTAACCTTGTTAGAAAACACTGCAGTTCACATCAGTCAACACAAAAATGTTAATTAATTCTCTATTTTAATGACTGTTTCCAAATGTTCCATTTCCACACCAAAATACCACTCAAAACAGACGCCTGACTGCCTTCAGATACAACACAGACACAATCTAACCAGAGCCAGCCTGCTAGGGATTCTATGTGAGTAGGCACAATTGTACTAGCAATTTTGTGCCCATATCATGGAATAAAATTGAAACTAATGGATAAATCATGCATTTGATTTAAAGAGAGGTGAACAGTCCTACATGAAGATGGACACTCACATTGAAGAGGTCAGTGGAAATTCAAGCTTAAGATACACTCAGCTCCCAGTCTGTGGCACATCTCTCTTGTACTGGCAGAGCTATCCAGAGTCATTCTTTGAACTGCAGCAGGAAGTTGATCCAGCTTACGTTTATATATGTATATATATACAATTTCTATGTAATTATTGTGCATGTATTATGCATTATAAATAAAATGTGCCATTTTATAAATAGTATAGCGTTCTGAAGATCGCTTTAAAGTGACACACCCTCTCATTGCTGCTTAAAAAGGGGACCTTTACAAGCCCCACTCACTTGCCAAGCAAACATTCCTGCAGCCATGCAATAAACCAGGCTAAGAATATGGTTAACACTAACCAAGCAACAACTGAAGTGAATTGGTTAGCATTAACCTGATAGTGTTTTCTCTGATTCAGACTGCAGCACAGCCCCATGTGCTGCTGTGCCCATGCATAGTAGGTGAAAGGATCCAAAACCACCAAGGTGCAAGAAAAAGATAAGCCAGGCTAGAGTGTTAATGGATATGGCCAATCACATGGATCAAAGGTGGTCAGAGGAAGACGCAGGCTCATTTGCTTTATTCCAGTTGTGCTGGAAAGCATTTGAGGTTTCCTTGTGCATTATCTCAGCCTCCTCAACATGACTCAAGAGAGCTCATAGATAAGAGTCAGACTTGTCTAAGGTGAATTTAGCTTTCGGCTAACGGCTTTCAGCTACACAGGTGAGGGGTAGTTACTGCCCCATTTTCTTGTCTATTCTCCACTCCAGAAGGATGCTGCCCCCAATCAAGACCACTAGCAAAGCTGCTCAGGAGGAAACCCCTTAACTCCAGCCAAAATAAGCCAGTTTAGTCTGACTGCTTAAATAGTAGCTCTTTGCTAATCCAGCTCATCTTGGCTGAAGAAGCTTTGTCAGAGCTCACATGAGCAGAAAAAACTGAAGAGGAAACTGGCGACAGGCAAATGTAGGCTGCAATTTCTCCTTGTGGCAGAGCACTTTGTGCTTTGGGTAGGTCTTTAGGAGATTTAAGACCCTCAGTATATTGTCTCTAGGGCTAGTAGGTCTACACAAGCAACTCAAATGTACCCACATACCTAATATGTGCCTAAGTAGGTGGCATGGGGTAACCCACATCACAATTTAAAAACCATTCATACTCCAAGAGAGGATAACCATGATGAAATACATATGGGAAATGGCTCTTAGGTTTTATTATACCCCAAACTGTTCCTGGATATTAATTGGGCTAGTGTTGATGTGGACCAAAACCAGTCAGGGACAACAGTTTAACACTTGATCTATGTAGTCACTCAGGACTAAGAATGCTGCCTGGCATGGATTTACATTATTAGCTTAGCTGTAGTCCAGGTAAACAAATATGCCTAAATTCAATCTTTTTTTTTTTTTTTTTTTTTAAAAAAAAAAAAAGTCTTTTAATTGCATTTAATTATTCAATAGTTTTTTGTTCTGGTTTGGAGATTTTTTTTTACGGAACTAATTGATTGCTAGGATGTCTTGGGTCTTGTTTGGGGGTATATAGGGAGGAGCAGCGGGAGGGGAGAAGGGATCAAGTTAAGAACCTGGAGAGGAATGGAATCAAGGTGCATCTGAAAGCCAGAAGAACTTGGCAGCCATATAAAATGTTGGCATTTGGCTCTTAGGGCAAGGAAATTTGCTTACTATCAAATACACATAACTAACCTTTTATAGGTGAAAATATTTGCTATTAGTGATGCTGATGATCCTTGTCAGTGAGCATTTGCACACTCATATATGTGTAGTACATGCATGCCTTGTCCAAATGGGCTCTAACCAGTAATGCAACATAGATAGTTAATAGAACAGAAACACTAAAGACATTATTCAAACAAACAACTCGTTATATGATGCAAAAATTTGTCTTAGACTTCCAGCACTGTTTTCCACCAGGTGTCACTGTAATATGCCATAAACCTGTAACATGCCATAAACCAGGACCTTCAAATGAAACAAAGCACTGAAATGTCTCCTTTCTTGTTCATGTTCCTTCTAACACATTGGCCGAACAAATACTAGCAGTCACCTCAGACTTTGGATTTGTCACCTGAACTTCAGGAATGCTTCAGAAGAGAGTATTTATGGTGTTCAGAAACAGAACTTTAAAAGGAGGCTTTGTAAAATCTGTAAATGATGGAGTATTGAGTATTATTTTTAGGTGCATCGCTTTCACAAAACTGCACCTTGTCACTGAACAAGGGATACAAATTTTGTGAGATATCATTAATAAACCTTGACCTTTATATTATAGATCGACATGCAGAACATGATTTCCTTTATCCCAAAGACCAGTGCAAGGAAAGGAGCTGCAAGGGAGAAGACCATGAATGAGGATTAAAATAGCAATGTAGTGAGTAACAGAGAAAAGCAAACTCTATTACAATTCCCTACCTGTGTATCTATCACAGCACATCACAAACTATGGATTCATCTTTCAAACTCCTCTTAGAAAATAAAAATATATACAAATGATCAGCCCTGATAGCAATGGATATGTGCTATCATATCTTGACAAGAAACATGCACATGATTACTGCAACTAAAGCAAGTAATTATCTTCTTTATACCTGATCCATAACAACAAATCTTTCCTATATGTGAACATGCACATGATTGTGCATACGTATACATGAATGGTATAAGTAGGCTGATGATCTAAGACATAGAGCTTTAGGGTTCCACTGCACTTACAGCAGAAGACCTCAATTGTCAGCTCAAGGTGGGCTGGCAGCCTCCTCTACCATTCACCCTATGGCACAGGCACAAGGTGTTACCCCTGCAGCCAGAGAGATAAGTTGGGAAGCATTTCCGGGGTTACCAGAGGTTATAGCTCAACACATTAGCATAAACTGATGCCAGCTTCAGGTTATTGCAATAAGACAGAGCAAAAGCTCTCAAATTTCAGGGCAGCTCCCAGCTGACGCAGTCCAGGAGCCATGTCATCATCTCTGCACCAGTGGCAGCAGCCTCCATCAAAAAGGTAGGCCAAGCAGCTCAAGGCAATACCATGTCAGCAATTTCTTTTTAATTTGCTCCCATGCCCAAGTCAGGCACCTAAAATCTCATCAATGAAACATCTGACCACATGTCATCATTTAAATACTTCTGTACGTAGTTTCACAAAACCCTAGCACAGAGCAGCTATCAGGACTGCAAAAACAGCAAAGGGGATGGCTGGAGGCAAGGAGTGGGATACTCCTCAGATGTCTGCGTCTAATCTGGGCTGTTTGTGTTCAGTTACATAGTACTAAAAATTCCTTGAAGTTAAACCACATTCATGAGTCCTATCTTGATAGGGGGGAAAACTGGGAGAGGTGAGAAAGGAGAGACTTCTCAATCCAGCATCCAGCCTACAGGGCACAGCAATGAAAAGAAAAACCTCAGCTTTTACTTAGTAGCTTCTAACCCTTTGTCTCACAGAGGTAGGCTTGAAAAGATATGCTGATGTGAAACTCTCACTAGTGGTGATGGATTTTCACTCTTTTCCAAAGATCACAGATTATTCTCATTTTCCTTCCAGCAATGGACCCCCATTAGCTTTTGAATTTCTCAGTAAGTGAACAAGGACCTTAAGGGCAAAAAGCTGCCCTCCAATGCCCCTGCCTCCCTCTCCTTTTATTTATTAGTTCAACTGCTAAGGCAGCTGTTTGTCTGGCGATAGTAGCCAAGTCAGTCAAGGAGGGCTTTGCACAAACAGGGGGAAGACCATACAAGAGAAACCCCCTGGAGTCTAGCTCAAGATTTATATCTATCTCTACAGATTAGAGAAGCCAGGCTGGGGAGGGGGGAGAAACAGACTGTTAAACTGGATCAAATTGGAAAGACAGTCATGCATGAGATACTTAGCTAAACCAGTCAGGAGACAGGGATTTGTTTCTATTGATCTGCAGTAATGATGACTGGAGAAATGTCTCATTAAACGACGTACAATGATGGATTTCAGACTAGGCAAATTTGAGCTGTGGAGATTAACGATAACAAGAGACGTGAAAGCTAGGCCAGGATAGAAAATATAAGGAACACTAAAGGGTGACACGAATCTATAAATACATTGCTAAAAAATTCAAATCTAAAAATAAAGAAAAAAAAAAGAATACATCAGGGGCTTACTAAACTGTGTTTTTTTAATCATCCTATATGACATCAGGGAAGAAAGAAAGCTAGCACAAAGTGACAATAAAAACCTTGCTTTTGAGTAGATAAAGCTTGCATTGCTTTTTTTATTGCTTTAAAGAGGATAGGTTGGCAAGGTATTTGCAAAGCTCTTCAGAGATTTGTTCACGTTTATTATCTATTAGGTATCTTCTGATTGTTATGAATCAAACCTGCAGTCTGAAATCTGAAGAAAACTGGATTTCAACAGGGCAACAGTTTTAGTGTAAAATGGCCTGATGTAGCATGTCTGAAGGGGACTTCATGGGAAAAATGTGTGAAGGTTTTTAGAGAGGAACAGAAGGAAAGAAGATTGCATACTGCACAGGGAGTAACTTATTGCTCTGAGCACGCAGATCAGTGTATAAGAAGATATAAAGCCAAGACTGGGAGAAAAAGACAAAAGGAGCACAAGCAGTAGCATAGAAGAAATCTTCATAGTAGTCAGATGCTAAGCCTGAATAGGCATAGATTCATAAAAGGCTTTACCTCTAACACCTGGTTTCCATGGTACTCCAAAATACCTGAACATTGCATGTCCCAGTAGTTTCATAAAAAGAAATTGCTCATCCAGCAATCCAGAAGAGAGCCCAATTGCTTGGAGTTTCTGATGACTGGAGAAGCTACAGTGACCACCATGGAGACAGGAGTTAACAAGGGTTGGATTCGACCATTTCAATTACCTGCCTGTAAAAGTATGCTATTTGGGTGCTGTTCAGATGCAGTGCTCACTAACCTGTTAGTAAATATCTAGAGCTACAGCCCCTCTCCCCTAAAAGTTGCTGTCTTCCTCTCCTTAGCTGAGCACTGACTTTGGGTACAGGCACTGGTCCACAGGGTCAAGTAGCTCCCTTTCTCCAAACAAGCAAGAGTGAAGCCACTCAAAGAGCCTGTCCTAGCTTCGCTCAGGAGCAGGGCAGCCTGTGGTACCATAAGGCACCTCACTAGGGACAAGGATAAGCCAAGGCCACTGACCCGAGCCTGACATCTCCATTGAATGCCATAGCAGTCACTTGAATTTAGATATATTGATTTTAAATTAATTACAATGCTTCAAAACAGCCCAAGTATCCATCTGCCCCCAGCCATGTGTGCTTCCCCTCATGCTGACACTGGCATGCTGTCAGACTCTCAGTAAAACAGTTGTTTGCATGTGAAACAAGCCTTTTCTTTTGCTGAGGAGCTTTCCTTCCTGGGAAGTTTCTTTCACCAAGAAGTCAGGCAGATGCCAGAGCAAGGGCGGGGACAGGCACACACACCTACACCTGAACACTTACACCTGAAAGGTAAGGATGCACATAGAAGCTAAGAGGACTTACTGCACTGTGAAAGACAGCAGCCCTGACATTTCTCCCAACTTCACACCCCACTATGTTCCCAGATCTCAGTTTCTGCTGCCCTAGCAGTGCAGTCAGTCTCTCTTGCACCAGATCTGGTGCTTTTCTGATCCTCTACTGAGCTAGTTCAGATCCCTGACACAGCTGAAAGACATTCACCTTGTTGTCAATAAAATGTTCTGCTAGCTCAGCAAGTTGAATCAGCTCAACACAACATCAGGTGAGCACCAGGAAGAGGGGAAGTAAGGCCAAGAAATGGACCGTTTGACCCAGCTGGTTTGAACCCTCACTCTAACAGCTGCTATTGTTAGCTAAATTTAGGTCTGAGGATACACCATTGTCCCTTAATAGAGAGAAGCTTGGGGAGCGGGGTCTGCTGCTCATAATGTCTTTGAATGTGACCTTGCACAACAGAGCAGTGACCTCCCTCTGCCTTATGATAATACAAATAATAAGAGTTGGCCTTTAATTGTAAACACATCTGGACTCCCCAAAGATTTGCAAAACAATGATATGCTTACGCTGTAATGACAAACTACTTCAATACAAAGCAGGCTAAAACAGGAGAAGCATTAAACAAGGGATGTCATACTGGTTCATATGTTTATGCTTCCAAGATTAAAGATATAAATTGGATTGTGAAAAGTATGTTATTTTTCTAGTGTTACCGACATGCACAAACACAAGCACATGCACACCTCTTCTAATGCTAAAAGGACTCAGTGGAGCTCAAAGAAGAAAATAATGCAATAGAAAGAAAAATTCCCCAGATCAAAACAGATATAATACAATTACTTATTTTAGGACAATAACTGCAACATCTATTCCTGAGAAAATCCATCTGTGGTGGGTTTTTTTTCCTGGACTAAATTACAAACCAGAGAAAGACTATTCTGTGAAAAGAGCTAATGTGCTCTTTTGCAGTAATCCACAGCAGAGACTGCAGAAGAGACTTTAACCTCCTCAGGGGCCCGTGCTCACAGTCCAGTGTACTGGTGGATACCCATCCCAACAGCAATTTGAGTGAATGTTGAACAGCTGAGGTGCAGGCACATGCTTTGTTCCACTGCTCTGCAAGATGCAGAAGTTGAGCACAGTGGAGAGCTATAGGTATAGCAATATCTTGATACAATATTTTCTGAATCTGGAATTCAGAATCTGGAAATTACAGGCTCAAAAATGTATTGGGTGCTGCTGTCAACACAGGCTCCCAGTAACTTCAAGGTTCTTCAGATTAGGCCCAAGCACTAAGCTGAGGGCAGAGGCTCTGCCCAAGCAGGCCTAAGTAGTAATGCTTTGTTTGGTTTCCAGGTCCAGAATGAGTGTCCAGGCACATACACTTTGATATCTGTATGCCAATCAAAATAGCGTATTGCTTTTTCAGACATTTTTCAGATAAAGATAATACATATGAGAAATTGTCTATATGTATTTCTACATAACCAGCAAAATGAGATAGCTATAAATATTTGTTCTGTGTAGCAACAAGTTAGTCTTCACTTGGTAAACAGCTGTCTGCCAATTTTATCACTATTTTGTGACTGGTGTCTTTGTCATGCTGGTTTTGTTCTTTTGTTTCAGTGTTTCTATTTTATTGCATTAATGCAATTACACAGATCAAACTAGCAACAAAAAAAAAAATCCCTGGATCACTAAAATAGAATAAAGAACATCAAGAAAAACATACTAGTCTTAAGATACAAGGAGGTAAGTGAAGGTTCATGGTCCACCAAAGCCAATCTCTGCAACCAGTGGAAGCCAATGTGAGGTGACCTGCATGTGGTCCAACACTGGTTTGTAATTAAGAGGTGGCTGAAGAGCAGCTAGGCTTCCTCCTCCTGCTTGTTTAGAAGATAGATCTTGCCCCTCTAGATCACTAGTAATGAGGGCATGTTGGCAGAAGTATGGGAGAGGGATCACGTAATACCATGAGAATGAATCAAAATCCATTTAACCTCTCTCTTTTCCAACTTCAAGCTACAAAGTCAATCAGAAAACAGTTCAGTGGTGCTAACATGAACCCTGATGGCTGGTTAATACAGTGTACTCATCTTTTTTTGAAACAACAGGTCAAATATCTAAAAATGCATAAATGGAACAATGTTAAAAAGTAAAAAGCAGAAATTGAGTCTAAAAGATTATGGTAACCCCTGGAAAGGTTCTGAGACATCATAATTCCCAGACGAGCAGAGTGCTGTGTGAGACAGTTGGAAGCTGGAGGAACTCAGGTCCTCTCTAAAGACACAAGGTATATTTTTCTACTGTGGGACTATACCAGGTCATTATTACCAGGACTAGTTTTGCCCTAGTTTGAGCAGCCATTAGTACAGCCTTAGCTGTGGCTGACTGCACCAGCACTGTGCTCACCATCTAGGATTCTCAGTGTGCATCCTTTTGTGCCACACTACGTCAAGCCACTCCATGATATCTCTGGGAAGCTGCCTGTTTCTCTGGGCAAATAAGGAACTGTGACTAAGTAGTGAGGATTGTTGCAAGGACTTCAGCCACACACAGGTATTCTCTACCAGGGCAGCCCATGCCAGCTGAGGGTTTTCTCGTTCCTAGAGGCTCAGTGCTGTTCATCCACTGGAGGAATGTCTTCAGATGAAGTGATGATGATGGGTTCACTCAAACCTATTAATTTGTTATGGACAAATGTGTATGAAGCAGCTAAAAAACCACACCTACTGCAGGGCCTTTAGAGCGGTAACTAAACATGCCCAGGCAGCAAAGAGCTAGAAATGAAGATTGGGCAGAAGTGCTGCTCACCCAGTGAAAGCCTGGCCCTGGCCCTAATATCTGCCATCAACACAGGTGAGCAGCCCATGGGAGGTGAATTCCTGGACTGAACCCACATAGGCAGTCAGCCCAACCTTGCCACTCTGCACCAAAAACACCACCATGCTCAAGGGAAGAAGGGCAAATCACATCTGATTTTGGTGGACTGGATATAGAGCAAACAATTAAAATACAGGCTGAATTAAAGTCTATGAGCAGACTTAACTAGGTCTCAGCTACATAGATCACATTTCAAAAAAGGCATTTAGGACCATTTGTGAGCCCTGGGGCCAAAACCAACCATGGCTATGCATGTATAGCATAACTAAGAATACAATATATTTAATGAAAAAAAGTAGACAGAAGGATGCCAGAAGTTCTTATTCCCAGGAGGAATATTTTAGAAATGATACTGCCCACTAATTTCACATGATAAAAAAAAAAAAATCTCGATTATTGATCATTTGTTATTTTATGAGGAATGAATATTTAAAACTGATTTTAGTGTTCACTAAACTGCCTCATTTCCTTTCTGTTATCCAGTTATTTTTGACAAGAAACCTAAGATAGGCTACAATTTTTCTTAATGTCATAAACAAGCACAATACTACATTGAATACTGTAATTAAAGTAAGAGAAAAATTTTAAACTTAAGCACATATTTTTTTGAAATTAGTATTAAAAATGGACAAAGGTCTTTACAAAGACAGATAACATTTGATTGGTTTTTTGCACTTAATAAGTAGCCTTATTAAAAGCAATTGACAGTGAACCCTAAAACTATATATACAGTTGTAATCCACAGCTGTGACAGTTATGAATTACAGGAATTTGACCTTGTAGTTCATTGGTGCAATGCTCCGATGCTATGTTGAAAAGTTGCACAAGAAGCTTTTTTCTCTGTACATAATGATTATTGCAGATTTATGAGCCGTGCTTCCACTATGCATAAGTGGCTTACTTCTGTGAAGCTCACAAGGAGCGCAGAATTCCATAGGGCTCAAAGCAGGCACAGGGAGAGGGAAGCAAGCACAGTCCCACACACCAGTAATTACTGAATTATTAAGTGATTCCCATCCCTCTCTCTTCAAAGAAATCAACTGAAGGGAAAGAAGACCATCTCTGGACTTGCTTTTCAACCCCTGAGTTCATATTGTACCCTGTAAGAAAACTGGACCATAGCATGAACACTTGAAATTGGGAAGAAGGACTAGATCTGGGGTAAACAGGATGATTTCTGTTACATCAGGCAGTTACTCAGCTCATCCTTTTATGTCCTTTCATCTCTCTAAGCTTTTACTCATATAGCCAAGGGTACAGTAATCAATAAAATAGTACATAAATAGCCCTCTCTACTATATGTGAGAGTAAGTGCCACACTCACTACACTAGAAATCATAAAACGCTGCTTGTTCACAGTCACCTTTCAATACTCCACACTTTCTTTGGAAGAATATAACTAGACTGATTGCTGTCTTTGTTAAAAAGGCATGTGAGTCAAACATAGTTGGTTATTCCTGGAAGTGACCACGGGATTGCTTCATATTTTGCACAAGTAATTTCTTAGCTCCTACTTGGATGCAGCCTCATAAACATGAGTAAATGATTAAGACTACGTGTTTCTCATGGAAAAAAATGCAGACTGTGCAAATTCAGCTGTGAATTCTCCTTCAAAAAAAAAAAAAAAAAACCAGCCCCAAACAAAAAAACCCCACATGCTACAGTTAAAAATCACTTATGTATTAAAAGTTATTACCTTTTTAATGTATGAGGGTTAATACCTTACAGAAGCAGGAAAACTCTTTAAAACACCTATAAAAAAACATGAGAGCTTTGTCACTGACAAATTGATCAAGCATACTGCCAACTAGTAAGTTATAAAATAGTAGGCTTTGTTTTGACAAAGAGTGTCATGAATCTCTAGATCATAATATTTTTCAAGGCAACCCTAAAACAATATGTTTAAATGAAAAGGAACATTTTGCCCCATATTTCCTGACAGAACTGAAGACGGCAGCATGTCACGTCTGGTTGATTGTCTTCAAAATCTGGATGATTAGCAACTTTATTTCATTTTGCTTGAAAGTAAGTGGAATTATGACCTAAGACTACCAAGCAGCTGTGAGAAACTGCAAAATATGTGACAGTGGGACAAACGATTAGTCTACAGCTTGAGCTCATAATTACATCATAATAGGTGACATGATTGGATAGGTTACAGTAATTAAAGTGATGAAAAGTGCATATTCATCCCCTGTATGGCTCTCATTAGAGTTACATCCAACTGCTGCTGTTGTAGTGAATGAGGCTACATATCCTCTTAGCCTTCAATTACCCCATAGGCATCTCCTGCCAGAGCTGGTAAGGGCCCTGCTGCTGCTCCCACCCAGACAAGACCTATCATTGTCTGCTGCTGCTGCTGAAAATAAGACAAAAGTCTCAAAGCATGACGCAGTTGGGTATTCACTCCCAAAGATTATTTCCCAAATTTATTGCCCACAATTTCTCCTTCCATATTCTTAAGGTCTGAGAATATTTATGGTGTCTCCCCTGTGGGGATTTTTGCTAGCAGTGTAATCGCGTGATGCCAGCATTATGGTTCCAACCCAGCTGTGTGGGTGTGGCCAGAAATCTGTGCCGGTACAAGTTTCTTCTATCTGAAGTGTTTTTTCTTTCTGATTTTTGCCTCATGTTTCTGCTAAAGTAACGAATCGCTCGGTCATAGTGTATCCTCTTAGTCACTTGCTCAGAACTACTGTAAAAGTGGAAATGTTATTTTACTAACTCCTTCACTCCTGTGCACTTTCACACCTGGGCACGGATGCTCTCAGTAAGCATGGTTGGAGGCTGCTGATGTGAGACTCACCAGAACCAAGGCTGGCTCTGACAAAAGCCCAGTCCCACATTTGTTAAAAATGGAGACCATTTTTGCAGCAGTAGTTAGGTGAATATCCAGAAGCCCAAAAGAATCACAGAGGTCAGTCCATCTCCAGCCGGTTTAATGGTGTGCAGACTTAAATAGAGGGTAGCATTACAGTTTGAAATGCTTTTGCTGCTCCATGGACATGGCCATAGCCTTCCAGTAAAATAAACACTGCACAGTATACCACGTCCATTAAATAAATATACAAGTGTGCCTCAAGAAACTTGCCATGCCACAGCCTTGCAGCAGTACTGACTTTGATGTACCCTAGCCATTTCTAACAAAGAGGGCTCATATCATATACAAATGTTGAATCTAGACATACCTCAGGCTTTTACTTTATAGTAATTTCTGATTTATTTTTCTTTTAATAAAATCACCACACACACTGCTGGCAGAATGCAGTACCTGAATACACAAAGATCAGCAACCAGAGCACTTTGTTCTCAGCTTTATCCTGTAAATCCATCATACTATTTGCTTTGCACCAATGACAATGCAAAATCTGGCCCATGTATAAAGGTTGTTAGAAGGCCTCTCAATCTGCGAACTATTCTCCTGCTAAATGACGAGATTAACATACCTTTAAATGTCGAGAATTGTTCTTTTGCTTCATAATTTGTAACCTCAGGTCCTCTCTACCTGATTGTGCCTTCCAATTCCTCCTCTTTCTTTTACAGGGTCATCAAAGAAACTCCTTACAGCTTATGAAACAGGAACTTTCCTGTTAACTGCACAAAAGCAAGACTGCTGCAGTAAGATGAAATTTAAACCTCTTTGTATAAATAAGGTTTTTGGCTTTTTTGTTGTTGTTGTTGCTGGTTTTTTTCCTAGAACATGTATGAAAAAAGATGCTTTTGAAAGAAAGTACATATGCAGTGTCAAGCTTCCAAGATAAGCTTAGGTAAGCTCTTCAATGTTTTTCCTTCCTCCTCTGCCCCAGAGAAACTACCAGTTTAATATCACACAAAGTACACAAGGATTCTCAGTGTGTAACAGTGTGTAACAAGTACAGGTAAGAATATAAATCCATTAAGCTTTTGACTGTACAGGCCTACAAATCAAACCTGGGTATGTTCCCATCATACTGACCACCTTCTCAAACGTTTTGAGCTGACTTTGTCCTGACATCCTGCCTTGCTGTTCATCCTGAGGCCAGATAGACATCCATGGAGTAAAAACATAGTTTCTCATTTGCAGGTGGCTGTGCAGTAAAGGTATCCATATAATCAATACTAGATGAAGTACATTATCTAGTTGTAGGTGACTCAGTTAAATACATTTGCATTAAACACATGAAATACTCCTAATCTATATGCTTGGAAAACTAACTGTACAAGGGCAAATGCTCACGCTAAAAAGTAGCCTGTCTACGTCCTTGAGTGAATCCTGTCTCTTCCAAATTAAGTCAGTGACCAAAATCAGCTGCATTAAGCTGTCAGAAGTGGTCTGCCAGGGAGTTTTCATGTTGTGAAGCTCCTATTGTGTGACATCTCCACAAGTTATTAGTCAGGCTCGATGTATGCCTTCCTTCTGAATTAATCTTCTGCCTTGGCGCAAAGTACTTGCCTTTAAAACTGTATTTATCTAAAAGCTTTTAATTCTCCTCCTTACAAAGGGAAACTTGGAAAAGTACACATGAACAAATGTAGCAACGTGACAGGGGTTATACAAGTCCTCAAATAACAGCTTTGAGAGCTACAGACTACTCCATTCATCTTAATGATTATTTAATTTTGGAAGCTGACAGTAAGTTCCTTGCCTACAGCATATTCCAAACTGACAAGGAGAGGGCATGGTAAAGTAATGTGAATTTAATATAAAAATAAATAATACAGAAGCTACTGCACTGATTGCGTTATTCATTATCCTACTGCAGTCAATAGGAAAGCAGTGCTCCAACACCTACTGCAGAGTTTCCACCTGAGCATTATACACATTTGCAATGGGAAACGTGGCCTTGGACAAGCAACCAGCTCCTGCTGAGCCCAGTGGTGAGAAGATTGAAAAGGCAGCCTGCCTGCTCTTCCTTCCACCAGCACTCTCCTGTACAGTAAACTGCTTCACCAGTCATGAAAGGAAAAAAAATACTGCTCCCAGATACTTTACAGCTCCAGTCTCAAGGGCATGACTTATCATTTCA
>JAOEHY010011433.1:6786-16836 GCA_025447955.1 Psilopsiagon aurifrons
GGTGTATAGAAACTGTGCTCACTTCATGTCTGCGATGAGTGGAGAAAAATCTGGTGAAGGGCAGCAAGGAAGATTCAAGATTGATATTAGTAAAAAGTTTCTCACAGCAAGCATATGGAAGTACTGGAGAAGCTGTCTTCATCGCTGCAAGTCTTTGCAAGTGGATTAGATAAACATGGGCCAGGAACAGTTTATGTAATCCCTGCCTTCCCCAGGTGACCTTCTGGGACTTTGCCTCGAGATTCCTGTTGGAAGACAACCTAAGTTTCTCCTTTCCGGTACCTGAATAATATTGCATGGGGTTTTGTTTTTTCTCTCAGACCTTGCAGGGACATAGCCTAAAAGCAATGATATCTCCTTAAGCACCCAGTACTTCTGTAATCTGTTAACTGCGCCAGGTTGGTTTTTTGTGAGAGCTTTTAAATTTTACAAGAATTTTATAAATGTCTTAGCTAAAGATTATCAAAGTTTACAATTATCAAAGTTTAGCAGCATCTTCAGAAGGGCTTGGGAAAGATACAGTCATCCTGAATAAGAAGAAACATTTCTCTAGCTGCTGGTGTAACTTTTCAGGGCATGCCAAACATGAGATATCTTATGAGGCCAGTCATTTCTAATCCACCTACCCATCTGAAATAAAGAAGCTCTTAGAGAGAGCTCTCAACTGTTAAGCCTGATTTCTTTACATTGCCTTGCACTTTTCTGTTTGAATTCAGAATTGTTCTTTTAGGGTTTTGGGGTTTTTTTCCAAGACAAAAGAACACACATACTTCCAATTAATAATGATGCAAGAATGAAGCTGACTTGCACTGTTCCAACAAACATGGTGTGTGAGCGTGAAGGGTTAGGAGTCCTGGGGTATTTGGGGTACATTTTTACTGAACTGCAGGGGCCTCACAGTAGGCCGATAACTCAGGGGGCCAGGTCAGTGGTGAGATAGGTTCTTTAAGTGTTAGCCAGAATTTGTTGGCAGGCAGCAGGGAAGTGGATAGAGGACTCAAAGGTCAGATGTTGTTCCAAGTTTGTCACAAGTATGCATTAGGGAACAGGGATGTGGGGGTGGACAGGGCTGAGACACCAGATTTAAGCAGGAGACTGGTGCCTGACACCACAATGCAATGCAGACAGGAGTGTGGATAAAAGAACACAAAACTACAATGCTGTTTTTCTTCAGACTTCTGAAATAATGAAATAACTCTAGGGCTGCCCGCAGTATTTCAACATTAGCCCAGCTCTATTCAGTACAGAAAACATGATTGCATACTTCAGTAGTTTTGAGGCATGTCTGCTGAATGTCATATACATTCCTGATGGTGCAAGTTGCAAGGAGGATAGATTTTAACTGCCTACAAAGAGCGACATATATTCTCTAGATGATCTACAAAATCAGACCAGCTGTCTTGCCCAGTACACTTTCTCTTCAGCAGCACAGATAACTCTAGTTGCTATTTAGTGAGACTGAGAAAGCTTAGTCATTTGCTTTGGTCCACTCCCATTACGTTTCACCAAATCCACCACTGTTGGATTAGGGATGTTACAGAGTGCATTCCCTCCTGGTCCCTTTCTGCACATGGACCTACTGTCCATAGATTTGTATTACCCTTTCTGAATCCAGTGGTGCTAGCTGCCTTCATGATCTCCGGTGCGAGCAATTTCCACAAAACTGACGTGAAGTACAGTGTGAGTTTTCATGAGAGGGATTCCTGAGCCTGCCTTTAATTTGCTTTCCAGAAAGTCTTGGTTCCAGCACCTTGGTCACTTCAAACTAATACCTCTGAAGCACGTGGAGCTAGGGGTGGAGTTTCCCCTCTGCGCCTCCATTTGCACATACCATATACTTTGGGGAATTTTTTAAAGGTATTATTTTAAAGTTTTGAAAATTAGGGGTTTTAACTACTCAGAGCAACACACATACCTTTAAACAGGAAGAGAAATATTCTGAAAGGATTAAGTGGTTTTGGTTTTGTCGTACGCATACAGACTTACTTATGCATATACACAAACCCACATTTCACTTTACCTTCTTAGTGATAACTGCAGCAGGCCAAAAGTAAGTCTTGATGTGCTTCACCTTGGAAAGAAAACTCCTCCTTTCAGCTGCCTTTGGCTGGAGAGAGCACAGTTAGCGAAACAGCTCTGCTGGGTTGAAAATGCTGCCAATACAGATGACAGCAGCACTGCCTCAGTATAAATGCTCTGTAGCTTGACTCATACCTTGCCTCTTCGGACATGCTTGGTACAGCTCCCTTCTCCCTCACCTCCTTCTCACAGCCTTCCTAAAATACCTTTCCCTCAACAGGGAAGCGGCTTATGTTGAGGGTAAGCATATAGCTCCACCTATTTTTGGTTTTGTTTTACTTAAGGTTTTACGGTTTCAATATTGTTTCAGCATAATATACAATGTATTGCAGAAACAGCAATTCATCCAACACTCCTCTAAAAGTTAAAATGTTTAGAATCAAACTTAATGCTTTCCTTTGCCCATATTCCTACTGCACAAGTCCACTTAGGATGTGGGAAGTTACAGTTGTTGTCATATTGAATTATGTTAATAAGATCATTTCAGAGAATTCCTTCTGTCTGCTTCTCAAATTCTTCAAACTTATCAGGAGTGGTAGAGAAAAGCAGGAAGTGTGAGATACCATTTGCATTGCTTATTTATAGGCTCACTTTTTTTGTTTAAATTTTTATTTTCCTTTTTATTTGCTGTCTCCAAGCTTCATGCTGAAATAGCAGAAACATCTGTCTCCCTTCCTTCATTGAGCAGAATCATTTATGAGTCCCAGATTTACCAACAGTATCAGTTACAGCCAGCAAACCTCACTCTTGGTCTTATTAATTACTTTCCATCTGCTTTTCCCTCAGGCATCTTGGTTAGCAGAAAAATGCTGACAATCAACAGTAATGGCTTCTTGAGTTAGTTATTTATTAAGTCAAGCCTTTTCCAGATACAGTTTCAATAAATACATTGTGGGATTGGTTTTCTTTTTTTTTTAGGAAGAGTCATCGTTAAATTGGACCTAGTTGGAAAACAAAAATGCAAAACATCCAGAGGCTGTGGACAGTGTGCAAGTGGGGTTTATTATTATTATTGTTACTTTTTTAATTTTAAACTGATTGATGGTCTTAGCATCTGCTTTGAACTTTTAAGCTGAAAGCGCCATTTGGATTCTGTAGTTGTTTGCTCAACTCATGGTGAAAGTAAAGCTCCAGAAGCAATTGCTGTGGGCAGAAGGGGATGGTCCTACTGGGCTTTGGGGGTTTTGCTCTTGTCTCCTTTTTTTTGTTTAAGTGAACATTTATATTCTTCTTTTCCCATGACTTTTCCCTCTTTTGGCTAGGTTGCTCCCTTGGTCTCCTACTGGGAAAGCAGCATTGAACTTGCAGTGCTGAAAAGATGATTAATGGTAGGCAAAACTGTATACAACATGCAGTTTATTTGGGGGGGAGGAACGTGCAGTGAAATGCTGCATTGGAGAATTCTAGGCAAATGGTGTGTGAAATTGTTGACAAATTGCCCTCATTAAGCTCACTAAATGAACACTTTCATGAGAACATTGGCTTGATATCACCATGTATAATTTAACTTCTACTTGAAATTGTGTGTGCTGCTATTCTTATCTTTAAAACCCTTGCAACAGCTTTAACATCCTGATAAAGCCAACCATTGTAGCTGTCTTCACTGTTGAGTACATGAGATGCGAAGGAAAATTGCTTCCATGAGTAGTTCTGAATTATTAATTAGTTTATTCATTATAATGAACCATTCTGAGCCTGGTCACTGCAGTTCATAAATGCGAAGAAATGGATTTAGAAATGCCTTTAATTCTTCAGAATCTTTGACTTGTTCCCTGTCAATTAAAGGGGCAGTAAAAGGACAACAGTCACAAAAGCCTCTGTTTAGCAAATGCAGCCTTGGATGCTGCTTAACCTTGTTGATTTAGGAAACTTTCAGGGAAAAAAAATGTCTTAAAGGTAGCAGTGTTGCACCAGCACATTCACTGGCATTCAAGTAAGATCAGCGTGCACTACATACTTGCCCTCAAGCTGAATTCAGAGCGTTAGCCTAAGTATACCCCACTAGGCAAATAATGAAGTGTAAAGCCATCACAGGGAGAAATGCATAGACTACCAAGACTTCAAAGATGAAGGTCAGGCCATGGCCCAGTGTTCAGGTTTGTACCACACACAGTGTATGTTTTTTACTAGGTTTTACTGTAGTAAAAGGGAAAGTATCCATGCAAAAAGCTGACAGTGTGAACTCTCTACCTTTGAGTAAACTTTAAACTTACTACTTTTAAGTAGTTGCTTTTGCTGCTGCAAAGGAGTAGGAGGTCACAGTCAGCCCATACTGAAAGATGATCCATACAATGAAATATACAAAAGTCCCTGTCCTAAATTAAATGTATACCATGCAATGAATGACGTGTCTAGATACAAGGCTGTCTTTGTGTTGAGGACTGCTGGTAATTTTGAATAGGAATCATAGTATAGAAAGAAAAATGTTACATGAATATTGTCAGACATTGATCCACTTGGGAAAAACCCAGATGTGGCTGGTCCTTAGAGCCTTGACAGCAAGGAGAGCTTGGTTGGAAAAAGCTGTCGTAGTGGAAGAAGGTGAAAAGCACACCCTATAAACAAGAGAATAGGAGGCTGGTTACCCTCTTCTTTTATCACATCATAGTGTGAATTCTCAACTCATACTCTTGCTTGGGAAACTCCCTTTCTTTTCATTACAGCCAGGTAAGCGTGGGTACAGGAACGCCTGGGAACTTCAGAAGACTTTTCATTTGTAACTTAACTTTTTAGTGTGGGAAAGATTGGAAATGATTGAATTATATGGATATCCACTGCTATGAGTGGCACTAAGAAACTGCAGACAGGGAAGAGTCTGTGTGGTGCTCTGTAGTTGGTCTCAGGCAAAGGCTGGAGTACCTTTAGGGTACCTTTGTGGGCCATTAAGCTTCCCTGTCTGACTTTAAACTAAAGTACCTTGAGGAGAGTACCTATGATCTCTTTTCAACAGTAACTGGGATGTATGAAGAAAAATATGGTAGGTGATTGTCACAAGCAGTTTTTAAACGACTGTCTACATTTTAGTTCAGATAAATAAAACAAAGAACCATAGATCTATGAAGCTGCTGTAAGGCAGGTTATTTGGTTTCTTTTCTTACTTGGGGATGAGTGTGAGCACATCTTCCCCACTACCACAAATTATGCAGTTTGGTTTCCCACACTTAGGAAAATCTCAGGTGTTCTCCGTCACCTTGGTAAACAGTTTCCCTTAATAAACTGTCTTCCCTGCTGTAAAAATCTAAATATTCTATGGCTGTGATGTGCTAAGGCTAAAGCTCAGGAGGAAGATGCCTCTGAGATTCGAATTTGACTTCTTCTGTTTACTAGGCAAGAACATGATCCATATATTCTTACAGTGTATAGTTTGTGTCTGCACTGATCATGCCATTGTCCAGAATAGTCTGGAGTGACCGTTCTACTGATTAGTAGTGTCATTGACTGTAGAGTGCATTGGCACTTGCTTTTTAGTCCTTTGAAGAGGGAGCATATGGATTGTCTTGGTAACTCTGAGCATCCTGGTACCTCATAAATGGAGTGCTTAAACTTTGCACCTCACTTTTTGTGGTATAGGATTTAGAGCTGGTCATATAAAGTAATTTTCCTAAGGCTGGTAAGCCCAAGCTTCCTCTCTTTTAGCAATCGCATTAGAAAAAAAGTGACTTAAAAGAACTGTTGATATGTCCTCCATAGCAAATCGGGTAATGATTGCAGCCTAATGCAATGTGTGAGAAATTTTACAATCAACAAGTTACAAAATCAAGGAGTGATAATGATTATGTCAACCCCCTGTATTTAATCTGGGAGTTAAGTCTTGTTGGGAAAGAAAGAAGAATTGCAAAGAATGCCACTGTTTCTTCTAAAAATGGCTTTACACTAAGACTCATAATCCTCCAGCAAAGGGCTGTGGGAATTTAATATCTCACTATCCTTCACCTATTCGTAATGTCCATCCATTGCCCATGAACCTTGTGTGAAGCAGGTTTTTTATCAGATGCCCACCGTTCCAGTGTGTCAACACACACCTGCATTTATTGATAGTTTCAGTGAATATCTGGCACCTTGACCAGACATGGCTGAGGAGTAGCACTCAGGTTTTAAGCTGCTTTGGTGGCAAAGTCATGACTTCTGACACAGGAGGACACACAACCTAGAAAGGTAAAATCAAATACCCACAGAGCAAAATCTACCAGAAGAAATCTGTTACAGGTTTTTAAAATATTCATGGCCATTTCTATGGAGGCTGAAACATGCCAGCTTTGGAAGCAGACAGTCTTAATTTAAGTTATTAATTTTTATATTCTTTTAAGCAGTATTATATTAGATTTTGACATACAAAGAGATGGCAGTGAGGTGAGAAAAAAACATCTAAAGAGAAAATATCCAAGAGCCTTAGTGATAGACAATATTTCAATATTGGATCTGAAGTTTTATGTTACCCATTCCTGTACTGATTGCTATTACCGTATGCTTGATCTATTTGGTCTTGTGTTCTAGGGAAAGGAATGACTTAGGTACTTGATCCCAGCTCCTGTAATCTGCCACTTGATATGTAGGCTGCTATTTCTTTCCATCAGATCCTGAAAACAGGATCTGCCCTTGTCTGTTGCATTCTTTGCACTGTCATCAGGTGCCTCTTGAAGCCAAGTCTTGTGGTAGTAAAACAGGCAGACTGCTCCTGGAGCCATCAGTCAGGAGTACATTGTGTAGTGAAGGGCAGAGTTTCACAAAACAAAAGTATCAATGAAAATCAAATTGAAAAATTAATGCTTCAGCTGTTGGCTCACTTCATAATAAGATCCCAAGAATATTGCTTTTAACTATGAAGGACATGTGCAAGTGATTTAATGTGTATGAGCAAAACCATTTAGAATAATAGATCTGAATGTTAGAAATGAAGCAATGACACTTTGTTTCCCAGAAGCAATTGAGTGATTAAATTAAGCCAGAAATTAGACTGTTAGATGATGACTCTTATAATTTCTGGAAATATCAATGCATGCTAATTGTGCTGGCATTACATGGGGACACTGTCCTTATGGCAGATTTCCAAATTAGTCATGGACAAAGAACAAGGCAAGCTGTCTGTGGGTGGATGAAAAGTGGAGGAGGCAGGGGGCCTTTTCCCTGGACTTGATACAGTATATGCTAGAATCACTGTACTGTAGCATTTGTCATAGGCAGAGAAAACTTGCTCTGTTACTAAGTGAAAAGCTTCCTAGCAGAGAACAAGACTGTCCTATTGTGCAAGGGGAAGTGTACGTGCTCTTCATGGGCTGATGCTCAAACTGTTCCTTTGCACCAGGACAGCTGCCATTCTCTGTGGGTTCATGCCTGGTGTTCACATCTTAGCTTTATTTCAACATGCAAATGGTGATGTTTACATAGACATACACTTTTCCTGCACTATAGTGCAGTAGTCCAGCCTATGGTACTGAAATTGCTTCTTGTGCATGCTTCTTCATGCAAAACCCCATTTTTCTCAGAGTACTACACTTCTGTTTACAAACCAAGTTCTGGCTCTTGGTTAAGAGTGCAGGACATGGTGATAGAGTGGCATTAGCGTTACTTGCAACAGAGGTACCATTTGTTGGCTTCGTCTCTGGGAGAAGGCATACAGCTTGCTCTCTGGCTGCCTTAGAGGAACCCTAGTTCAGCTCTGTCTGTGAGTTGGGTGACCCAGTGACTTGGCAAGATGATTTTGTCAGGCTGGTGAGAACTTCCAGCGGCATCAAAGATGATTTTTTCCCCAGTAAGGTTTGTGAAGAGCTATCCATGAATTCTTCACAGGAAACTGGGAAAAGTCAAAACAGGATATGAAAGAAGTCCAGGCTGGCTGTGCAGGGAGGGACACCGCCAAAGAAAAATAAAGGCATTTTGTCTGCAGGCTGGACCACTCAGGTGTGGTGTCTCAGAAAGCTCTGAAACATGACAAAACTTTCTGATAGAAACTGGTTGAAACTCCCCTTTATGGGGCTGAAGTGTGCTGCCTCTCTTTATGAAAGGAAGAAAGAACCAGAAAGGAACCCATCAATGCTGAACAATTCAAGAGCCACAGCCTGTGAATTTTCTTAGGATGTTTTGCATTAACATCAATCTGAGGCAGAAGAATTAAACTGGTGGCTGCAGTGGTAAAAGACAGAATAAAGTTGGTTAAAGGAAACACTGATGAAGACCAAATATAGAGGGAAGTTAGCAGAGATTAATGCTGAGGAGAAAATATCTGTGGAAATATGAGGTTGCCACCTTGGGAGGGAAGACACTAGAGGAAGGAAGTAGAAAGAGAAAACCGGAAGAGTGGAAGAGAGCTTTGTTGAGTGGGCCATATGGGGTAAATGGGGTGAGAGGAGCTGAGACTACAGCTATCCGGGTGTGAAGAAAGGATGTGAAATGACATGTCAGTGCTGTGTATGTGGTGTGGCACTCTATGGGTAGTGGACAAAGGTCAAGACAGGAGGAACAGTGCTTATAGGGATGAAATGATCAGAAGCAGCTTGTCTAACGCAGCATCCTTTGACCAGCACCCCATGATCCCAAGACACCTGCTGCTTCTTGTGAGAAGATACACACTGCTGACAAAATGCTTTGTTTTTCCTCAGCATTGATCCCTGCAGGCTATTTCTAGACAGGGGTTTCCAGAGTTTGGCCACATTGCTGCTTGGGGAGTGCCCACAGTGTGTCTAGTATACACAGCTTAGCTGCAAATCTCTGTTCTGTTTTTCACAGAAAGGGAATCTGGCCACACCAGCTGCACAGTGTGCTGCAGCCAGGATCCTGAGAAGAAGGACAGCGTAGACACAACTGTGGTGCTTGGAAAATCTTCCACTGCCATCAGTGCTTCTTTTGGTCCAGCTAACGGCAGCCTACTTAGCAGAGCTTAAGCTTCCAACTGTAGATGTCAATGAGATGAAGCAATGTATCTTCTTATGGTCATTCTTTGCTTAGTTCCTGGAGGGGAACCGAACAAAAAATGCGTACATTAAACATGCAAGGTCACACATAAGTTACAAAATGCCAGGATTATTTCTGCCTCTGCAGTCCTACTATGACTCCGTTGTGCTCATGCATTATAATGCCATAATTTACATAACAGCAAACCACTCCTGGAAATGAAGTTGCTTTGTGGCATTGGCTACAACACCAGCCATGTCTGTTGTGGAAGGTGCATTGTGGACGTGACAGGGGAATTCAGGACGGTGGTTGTGGTGTTGCTCACAGTCTTTCTTCCTATGTTTTCTAACACTGGAGACTTAGGAGCTTAATCTTGTAAACTTACTGTTCTTTTCAACAGATTTTACACGTAATGTAAAATGCTTCAATGCAGCCTGAACTTTATTTATTGCTTTTGTTGTTGGAAGAAAATAGAAATCACATCTAAGTGAAGATTTTTTCCTGTAAAACTGAAAAAAAAAAAAAAGAAAAATCATCAAAAAAGTTAAAATCTCAGATTAGTTGAAAACTTTTTGAGATTTGAAAAAGTTGAACTTCTGACAGAAGTTTAAAATAAAATTTTATCTTTATTTGATAGAACTGCCTGTATTTTATCTGTTCTGTGATTCCATCAGTACCTATCCTAAGACAAACTCATTAAAGTCTGAAGTGTCCTAGAACTTGAGCAACACCTGGATTAAATACGTTTTAACCAGACCCATTGAAGTCACTGTGGGACCAGAACCTTTGCTTGGCTGGAGCAGCCTGACCTCATGCAATGGGATGCTATGAGAGTTCTCAGCCAACAGAACAGACTACTAAAAGCTATCCCTAAAAATACAATCTGAGCTACCCTTAGATCTTTCCACTCTTTAGAAATGTAGATCAAGTCACTCAGAATTATACTATGGCTAAAAATGATGAAATGGCACAGGTCTTATTGCAAAAAGGCAATAACCTTTATCTATAATTGTCATGGGTTCAGCAGTAGCAGTCATTTTTCTCCTTCTTAGTAGTTGGTGCAGCACTGTGGTTTTGACTTGT
>JAOEHY010011434.1:0-41327 GCA_025447955.1 Psilopsiagon aurifrons
TCTCCAGGCTGAACAGCCCCAACTTTCTCAGCCTGTCTTCATATGGGAGGTGCTTCAGTCCCCTGATCATCCTTGTGACCTTCCTCTGCAGTTGCTCCAATAGCTTCATGTTCTTATACATCTTTATTCTGAAATATGTGTCAGAATTCCTAAATAAAACTTTGGCCAGCTATTTCACTGTAGGCAGCATTTTTGCTTTTCAGATGTTTAGTTCTTTGTATTCTTTGTAGTATTTGCATTTCAGTGATATTTAATGGAGATAACCTCCTTGGATTAATTATGGATTGTGTAAAAATCAGTTTTTCTTTGAACTGTGAACAGTCTTTGTGCATACTGAGAAATACCATATTCCACCCTTCTTGTCTCACTGGTTGTTGTTGACCTTAGCTACCTCTCCTTCATCCTCCTTCCTTCTCCCGACATACCTACTTTCTTCATATTCTTGTCATTTTAACCTCTGATGATAAGTTGAAGGACCAAGATACAGCTAGGATAAGGACTAGAAGAACGGGTTGGAAGCTGAAATGGACTTCAGTGGTGAAAAACTGAGAGCCAGTATTATCAATAAAATAATTGCTGAATCTTGTCAAAGCTCGCTATGTCTTCAAGAAGGTAAAAAAACTGGCTGAGTTCACCATTATTAATTTCCCCAGTAATTTAAACCCTAATATTTTGTAGTAATACTGGATTTTGGGTAATTCATTTTCCTCGAGGCTGATTGTGTTTTGTCAAGTGCTGTATTCATTTTGTGTACAGACAGTATTGGTTGGGTATAATATTTTGAGCTTCTATTATTCTATGAGCTTCTGTTCTACGATTCTATTCAAACAGAACAAATTAATTGTCTCTGGTTTTAGTTTTGGGTTTGGAGTTTTGTTTTTGTCGGTAGTTATTTGAAGTCAGAAGTGTCAACCAGAAAGTGAGAGTCAATTTCTGACTGATTGGATGCAGAAAGAAACTTCTGAAGTCTAGTTTTTCAATTGCCCATTTTGAGACCTAACCTCCTACAATTTGTCTGTGCTTTGCAAGTGCTAGATAAAGAGAGTAGACTAGTCTGACTTTTTCTGATCATGTCTTGAAAGGAGAAATGTGTTGGAGAGTGCATGACCCAGTTGCTCAGGGCCGTGTTTGAAATGGAAATCATAAAGCACAGTGAAATAAACATGAAGGCTAACATCTGTGTTCGTACTAAAGCTAAAGGTTTGTAGAGCAGAACTGTGTTTTAGCATGTGAGTGTGGTAGCCTGAACATGACGGATGATGAACAAGGTCTAATACTTTTATGGCTGTCAAGAAGATGCAGTTTAAGGTAAGACTTACTTAGAAGAATCCATATTTTTTTAGAAGTGGAAAAACACCAATCTTGTACTCATCCAATTTCAGGTCTAAATGTGCCTTTCTTCCCTCAGTTCTTCTCAGCACTCCTGTATGATAAGAAAAACTTCAGTAAAAGTTGTTCTGCTTACAAAATAAAGAGCAAGGACTTGCTTTAAAATGTCTTGAAAGATTGTCAGTAATCTTTCTATAAAGCCCTTCAGAAGGGGGGAACATTGTTTAAACCTAGTAGCCTAAAAGAACTTCAGCTCTTACTGTGTTGCTGGTACCTATAGCTTTTGCAAATGTGCTTTTTTAAGCAAGAATGTATTTATGCATGGCAGAAAGCACTAAGGTTAGATGTAAACTCACTTCTGAAATAATTGTTTTAATCATTGAAGTATGCTGATCTTTCACTAACTGATTTTCTGTTGTAATATGTGTAACTTGAAATGGCAAGTGTTTGAAGTTCGGTAGGTGCATCTTTGGCTCACAGTGATGATCTTTTCCCTTTCCTGTCTTCACTACAAATGTCCAGGTGTTCTCGCAAGCATAACTATCCAACATCTAGTAAGACACTACTTGTTCGAGGGATGTTCATTACTTTTGGTATGGAGCAGTGTCGGAGAGATGACTATGACACAGATGCAAGCCTTGAGTATAGTGATGAAGAGACCTACCAGCAGTTCCTGGAGTTCTACGAGGATGTGCTCCCCGAGTTTCAGAACGTGGGGAAGGTTGTGCAATTCAAGGTATGCATCTGAATGTAACAGCTTGTTAAATATCTAACATATACTACCTATGTTGTGTTTTAGTAGCCTTAACAGGAATTCTTTCCAGCATGCCCTAGCTAAATCCCATGTACACTAGAGAACTATACAGTTTCCTTACAGCAAACTGTACACCTCTCATGTCACTTGTAAACATGGCAATGCTGTTATAGAGCATTGTCTTACTCCAGGTAAATCTTCTCTCCTGTTCCCCTGACTGTTATAGATGCTTGTGCTTTTATATTGCAAGGTGCTCATACTGCTCAACAGTCCACTTACCTCACAGTCTCTGCTTTACTTAGCCTGTGATAAGCCCCAGAGGGTCCACTAAGACTGTTAGGCAGTATGTCTGAGCTATTGTATTTGTGCCTAAGGAATGAAATAGTGGGGATATAAAACGTATTTTGACTATTATCCCAAACCGCGTAATTTTAGAGCTTGTTGGATAAAATAAAATCAGATTATAATGAATTGCAAAAGTAGTAGATACTTTGGTAGGAGGAATTATAAAAAGGTAAGTTACGTAAATGGTCTTGAGATTTGTCATCTAACCTTAGTTTGTGTGCTTGGTTTGCTGAACGTTCTGTACTGAATTTTCCCCATTTATATTATGATTTCTTACTGGGAGAAAAAGAGGGACCTGTAAATGGAGACCTCAGAGATGAATGATGTGTGTTTACAGTCCCATGTTGCCTCAAAATACGCAGCTTGGATAGTGAAATCTCCTTGCAGTGAAATCTAGCGCAGCATCCTTTCCTGCTTGCCATTCCTGAGTGTTTTCCTGCAGACACCAGGAGGCAAGCAGTGCCTTTTCTCCTTCTGTTTCCATCTACTGACAGCTGCCTCAGAACTGAGATTGCATTAGCATTTCAAGCAAGGGGAAAGTAGAAAAAGTGAATTTTCAATAGCTGTATAATGAGCTTTGTAGGTAAAAAACCTTCACTGGTTTGGAGGAGCATCCTTTTCACATTTTGACTCATGAGATATTAGCAGGCTGTGCTCCAACCTAGAAGATGGGATATAGATTCCCAATGGAGTGTGGGTGGAAATCCTGTCTTGCCATCAAACTCAGATCCTTGACTTTGTATCGTTGTTACATGCAACCGTGCAAAGTTGCACTTTCTTGGGTCCCTGTGACTAATAATGGGGTAAGAGCTTTTAGCATGGTATTTCTCAGCTTCTGAAGCAATTGTGCAACTGAAATATGATTCTCATGGGCATTTTCATTTATTAGAGATACTCAGAAAGTACATGTTGGCTGCAGGGGTCTTAACTGTGAGCTGAGTCTCTGCTACAATTTGGAATCAGATTATGCGCACCCCTCTCTTACAGGTGGCTTCATTTCCAACGTGACCTATTCTTACTGTTCTTTCTGGGAAACTACTTCAGAATCTGGCAGATCTGACAAAACACACTTCTTTTCCCACCCAGAAATGTCTGTGGCAAAACCATTCTTGGTTTTGTGCTGACATTGTTTATCTCTTGGACTGCTTGTTCTGTACTATTTTATTATTCAACTGCTTGTGATTGTGTTTGAAGCCCTTGCCTAACCCAGTGCACAGAGAGGTGTTCTCTGAGGATCGGTCAGGGTTCAGTGATGAAAGGAGCCACTTGCCTCATTAGGTACTGGTATCAGAAGAGGCCTCGGGGCAAAAGAGGCTGGGTACACCATTCTGCCTGGAGAACTGGGTTCTTGCCTGCTTGGGCCTGCCCACCTCAGAATCTTTTGTAACTAGCAGCAACTTTTTGGAAGTTGAATAATGTACTTTTTGAGACCTTTAGATATACTTTGCATTCTAAATCAGTATGAAAAAAGGTGTTTCAGAACTATTCAGTGATGAAAGTTAGCGACTTCAGCTTTTCTAACTCATCTCATGAGGATGCTGTGAAGGTAAATTGCTCTAAAGATTCTCTTACTGTAATGAATCCCACATTTCCACAGAGGGATACTACTGATCGTTTTCAGAGCAGGATTTGGTTGTTGCAGAGTAGGGGTGGTCCAGACAAGTGCAAGACAGTTAGTACAGGCTGTCTTGCAGACTGTTTGAAGCAGAGGTCCCAGAGCTAATAAAAGCATAATGCTGGAAACCATCAAGCGCAAGTCAGAAGGGTGGTTTTTTGTTTGTTTTGTGGGGTGTTTTGTTTGTTTGGTGTGTGTTTGATTTTTTGGCTAAAACTAAGTTTTCAGAAGAATCACTTATAAGTTCACATTGATGAGCTGTGATGAATGGGAATGGCTGCCATCTTAGCATGTGTGAGCTGCTGTATAGCATAAACCTTGAGTTGTGCCAACTTTATGTTTCCATCTTCTTAGGTCAGTTGCAACTATGAGCCTCACCTGCGAGGAAATGTATATGTCCAGTATCAGTCGTAAGTACTTGCAATCTTTATAAAGTTTTAGAACTAAACTCCAAAGTTCAGTAAAAACACTGTCTGTATAATCCAATTGATTCATTCTCATACTGTAATGGAAGCCTAAAATTGGTAAATAATACCTGAAGTGATTCTAGGATGATAATGTGATTTGTCATTTTTACTTATCAAAGGGAGAAGGACTGCCAGGCAGCTCTCGCTCTCTTCAGTGGACGATGGTATGCAGGCCGACAGCTTCATTGCGAATTTTGTCCTGTGACAAGGTGGAAAACTGCTATATGTGGTGAGTCACAAACTGAGAATGTGTGTTACTGAAAGTGTACTTCTGGAATTGGAAAAGAGGAAATTAGCCTGTAGCTTTCAGATCTGCCTAATGTTGTAGTTCATTTCTGTTTGGAAGACAAACATGCTGATTTACTTGAATGCAGATCTAAGAAGGAAACGGAATATTCCTGCCATGTCACATGTGTGTCTGAATTGTTCTAGTGGATTTGCCTTGGACTGGAAAAGAAGGTTTGGATCTATGCTTTGGAAATAATAATCTTAAAGTGAAACTACAGGAAGCATCAGTTTATCTTTTCTAAAAGCAACAGCAGTTTCTGAACCATCAGTTCTTAGCAGTAACTATCACATTCAACTTACCTGTATTTACATTCTTAGGTTAAGGTAGTAAAAGTATTTATGAAAATTATTTTAAGCTAAAACCTTCATAGCTGTTAGAAAGTTAATTCCAAGGGAAGTACATATTGAAAATTAATCTTGTGCTAATTAAATTGACAGGAGGTGTCAGATGCATGTTTTTCTGTTTGAAGACATGAAATGCAGTTTATTAAGTTTCTTTCTGGTAGGTACATAATGAAGAAAGGGATTTAACAGGTCCGGTTCATAAAAAAAGCAAACCCTAATCTGTTGCAGGCTTATTTGAAAGGCAGAAGTGTCCAAGAGGGAAACACTGCAATTTTCTCCATGTATTCAAAAATCCAAACAATGAGTTTTGGGAGGCCAATAGAGACATACGTATTTCTCCTGAACGGACTAATCAGTTGTCTAAAAACTCTGAAAGGAGAAAAAGGACAAGCCATCGTGATGACTATTACAGCCGCTCAAGGAGAAGGGGCAGCCCCAGCTCAGATCATTCTTACCGGAGAAATGGAGAATCTGAGAGAAAAAAAAACCGCCGCAAAACCAAGAGAAGGCGCCGATCAGGAAGGTCAAGAAGCCGAGAACGGAGGAGATCTCGCAGCCGGGGCAGAAAGAGGAGAGGCCGCAGTCGCAGCAGAAGTCATAGTCGAACACGCAGCAGGAGCAGAAGCCGGAGTTCCTCTCGATCCAGGAGCAGGGGTAAAAAGAGATCAAGCAGCAGAGGAAAGAATAGTGAAACTCCCAAAACAAAGTGAGAATTACTTTTAGAAATTGCTAATTGATCAAACCTAGAGCTGACAAAGCAATCTTTCCAATAGGGCACCAGATATTTGAGTTTCAAATAAAATGTTCTTGCACATTAAAATGTTTCTTCCTAATAAAGGAACCTAGTTCATTGTGTGCTAAGCTTCAGATAATTTAAAGTTTTAAGTCCTATATAAGGTGTGAATGTCAAGTACTCTAGCTACTCTGTCCTTCTGAACTGCTGCAACACCGGGATGCATACTGAGTACACATAGAGAGAGAAGTAAAGCTTATTTGGTATATGCTTATTTCTGTGTTACGTGTGTGTTAAATGTTTACTGTCCCTGTAAGGAGTTAGTACAGAACAGCCAGTGTGCTGTAAACTCACAGCACAGCATACTGCAACCTGAAGCCTGTGTAGAAGACTGCCATTTATGTTTTCCATCTGTTCATGGGAAATCTCTTTCAAGACAAAGTAAATATAATCATGTTATGAGTTGGAGAAAAGGGATCTAAAAGACATCAGTATTTGATTGTATAATACTTGCCCAGTAGGAACTTTGTGGTCACAAGTGTCGGATTTTTCTCTCCCCCCGATGGAGCTGCTGAGTTAAGTGCCTGTAGGGATTGCAGTAGACTAAACCCAAGTAGGAAATACACAGAAAAACAATTAATTTATTCAGTATCTTAATCCTCAAGTATGAGTGGAGACCATAGGGTTGTAATCCTTGAGTGGGGATAGAAAATATCCTAGCTCTTGGTTGCATACTGTTCATAGTTGAAAATAACCTGCCTGACCTGTGATGGAGCAGTGGAAAAGTGCATGTCTGGTAACCAAAGATGCATATATGTATTTTTTGAAGGCTCAGGATGCTGGCAGAATGGCTAAAGAAACTGCAGGGTTTGAAAGTGAAACAATACTTGGAAGTTTTGGGGAGAGGAGGACTTGACTTTTTAGGCTTATCTTACAAACGGTTTAAGGAACCCTGCTGCCTAGTTTTCCTGCAGTCAAAGTGGAGAGTAGGGTACATAAAAATGAAGTTATCAGGACAAAACCTTTTTTAAGTGACAGCTTTATTAGGAAAGTACCTGCAATTAGATAAATCCTTACAAATATTTCTTCCCTTTTAAATGGAAGACTTATGCTGTTAGCTGGACTGGACTTCACTATTTAACTTAAGGTATTTAACTTGGGTACGCAGGTGTCTAGGTGCTTGGAAAGAGGAGGTTGTGGCACTGAAGGTGCCCTGAAGGGCCTGCAGAGGCACCTCATTCTCTTCAGCATCTCCAAAGAACTTGGGTTTCTGCTATTCAGACCACTGAAGTCAGAAGCCTAAAGCAGAAGTGCAGTGATCCCAATTAGGTATTCATTACAGTTCCTACAATGTAATGAAGTCCCACAGAAAATATCAGCATTCCTCACAAGAACGTTTTTCTCTGAGAATAGTTCAGAGTGAATGAACATTGCTTCTGGATATAATATATATATATTTTTGCTTTTCTAAATGCATACTGCACCTAGCATGCTGATAATACATTTTCCTTCTTTCATGTGTAACTGTTGTCCAATATGGAGTAATACAACAAAAGCGCTATATATTGATGTTCAGTTCAGAAGCGACTTTCACTATATATTGTCATAACTGTAGGCAGAATTGTACCTTAGTTAATTTGATTAAAAGTTTTAGTTATTAACAGATGTAGGACTTGTAACTTAATAGCATAACTTCTGAAATAATAACTTTGTTTTAAAGGCGTATTTCAAAGGATAGACAGCACTAAGTTTTAAATTACATTTGGGAAATTTGTGACCACTGGTTTCTTGTGCTGTACTTTTTTTGTGACTGGACCTTACAGGCAGATTTTCCCCAAGGTTTCTATTTTTTCACAGATGCTCACTTGTCTAGTTGTGTCACTGATGCAGAATGTGGCAAATGCTGGTTCGGCTCCCTTGAATAGGGTTGAACTGGCAGGCCATTAACATCTCCCTTTGGATGGTGCTGCTGGCTTCCCACAGCTGCTGCTGCACCAGCCTGCTGGTTAAGACTTAACTCCTGCCATCTGTAGTGCGCTGTACATCCTGTGTCAGGTGGCAGGCTGTAGCTGAGCATTATCCAAGTGAAATCAATTGCTGAGCTCAAAAGGCAGTAGTGGAATGGGTGGTGGGAACCCGTGACCAGCAAAGCAGGCTTCTGCAGGATTAGAAACCGGCTGCCAACTAATGCCCATGTGAGAATTCCACAGGTAATTAGGCTGTGTCCCCACGGTTTTGTAATGGGATTTAGGAAGCTGAGCTGCTGTATTTTTTTAAAAAATAAGTTCTTATAATAAATTAAAAAAAAAAAAAAAAAAAAAGACTTGCTCAGAGGTGCATGTAGAAATTTAAATATACTTTATTTCTGGTACTATAATGGCTGAAGCTTCAGCTTTTTTCTCTTGAGGCCTGAACCCAAATGTACTGGCTGTACCTGTGCAGTGTAGGACTGGTAGCTGTAATTACCATTCTCTTCTACACGCAGTCTGTTTGTTACACAGAAACTGCGTGCTGTAAAGCTGACATTATTTTGCATTTGTTAGCATGAAACCTGGGATTCAACCAGTTTTCTGACTTCCATATATTTCAATATTGTTTTCCTACTTCATAATCTTTCGTGTAATATGCATGGTTTTGTGTTTCCTTATTAGCTGCGTGAGCTGTTTATTCTGAAGAGACAAAAAGACTAGAAGTTTTTAAATGTTAAGCTTAATTCTTTTTCCAAAGGAGAGAAACCCAAAAACACAGAAAGGATTGAAATTTGCAAGGAATAACTTGTTCTCACTGCCTGTTTTTCTGCATTATTCCTCAAAAAGGACCTTAGAACTGAATTCATATTGGCCAAGTTTTGGTTTTGTTTGAAGGACAAGGGTGGTGAGGCACTGGCACAGGTTGCCCAGAGCAGCTGTGGCTGCCCCATCCCTGTCAGTGTTCAAGGCCAGGTTGGATAGGGCTTTGAGCAACCTGCTCTAGTGGAAGGTGTCCCTGCCCATGGCAGGGGGGTTGGAACTGAATGATCTTCAAGGCCCCTTAACCATTCTATAATTCTACTTTTCTATGGCTGCTTAAAAGCAGTGGATTTCAAAATTCTCTTTTTCGGTTGTGAATTCTGAAAGGCTGGCTGGGGTGGGTTAGGGTGATGAGCAAAGCAGGTGCTGACACAGAGTGGGAAGAAGTTGTCAGGGCAGCAGGGGGGCCTTTCCTGGCAGGGAGATCACCAGGGAGGAAGAGCACATCTCCCAGTGGCAGAAGGGGAATAATGGCAGCATGGTGGGAACTCCTGTGGGCAGGCAATACTGCTGCCCAGCAGTGCCCAGGCACCAGGGAGCAGGGCATGCTTCCCTTGGCAGCAGCCTGTCCCGAGTTCTGCCTGCCCAAAGCAGCTTAATCACCCACGGGGTGAAGAGTGGCAGATGGAAGCAAGGCTTTCCATTGCGCATGGAGTGGGGCACCAGCACCTGGAAAGGCCTTCGTGCTCTGTCCCCTTCCCTGGCTTGTAGGGCAGGAGGCCTGTAATGCAACCCAAGTAACTTCAGAGCTTTACGTCCTTTGATGACAGTATATTTTTCTTGGATTCAGCTTTGCATTACTCCATTGGGCATATCAAAAATTGCCCTGAAGTTCATTAGTGACATTCCTTTTTTTTTTTTTTTTTCCCAAAAGAAATGCAAGAGCCTGGTTAAAGATGCTGTTGCTTCGTATCCTGAGTCAGCACTTCTTACAAAGCATGAAAGTCTGTGCTACTTAATTTAAGAGTTTAATTTACTTTCTTACATCATCTGAAGAGTGCAGCTGATTTTGCCTTTACTGCAAGTTAGTTGTAATTAAAAGAAATCCCTATTATTCCACATACCCTTCTGTTCAGCAGTGATGAATCAGCTGAATTCAGTACCTGGTTAAAAAAAAAATATATGTAACACCAACAAAGTAAACTGTGGGGCAGGGTAAACTATGAGGCAGGTTACAAAGCCAGCTGTACAAGCACAACCCATGACACATGATACCATTCCAAAGGCAGACACAGGGCCACCATCATCATGGCATTAACCTCAGAGGAACTGCACATGTTTAGGAAGGGCTCTTCCAGTTTAAGATTCAGTGAAGTTGAAGACACTCAAGCCAACAATCAACTTGCCTAAACAATCCAGAAAGTCTAACTGATGCTTGAGCTTCCCCCAAACCATTCCCTGTAAAAACAGGAAATTTAAGAAACAAACACTTCATGCTAAAGAAAGGCCCCTAAGATGGTGGTGTGGTTTATGAAGTTTTCCCCATGCTGATAACATCAGCCAGTTCCATTCTTTCAGCAAGCCGGAGAACAGATTGATCTGAGAGACTTTTGGTCAAGACAGAGACGGTGGCTGCTGAAGTAACTTGCTCATAATTCCATGTAAGGATCTGAACAGTCGGTCTGTGTTACCCAGAGCCCTCTCTCAACGTGGTTTGTTTCAGTTTGCAGATGAAATGGCACTACACATCCAGTTTAATAAAGTCCATGTTTAATGTGGTAAGCCTTCCAGAAACTTGCCAATTTACTGCTTTCTGTACACTTTAAATGGATGTAAATAACTAATCTTGGACACAGTATACTCTCACATTTTTTTAATAAAGTGCTCAAGAACAGGTTAAGCACTGTAATAAAATTTCCCTTTTTATAAGCCAGCACCGAGTAGTCTCTTCTTTGCAAGCACCAGAACTAATTACATATAAACACACAAAAATGGTGTAAAAATGAACATTTATTACAACTAAACCAATGTGACAGACAGAGGTCAAACAGTTTGTCACAACCACAACAAAGCTTAATCCAGCCAAGCACATACAAGTGACAGTGAAAACATTAAAAACATGTTTAATACATACAAAATTGCTTCAGATTTGATTTAAGCACTTCAATTTGAATTTTACCACTTCAAGCTCACACGTGGGTCATTCTGCTACCACTTTCCCCTTGCCTACCCCTGCTGGTCATGCACTGGAGAAATGCAAACCACTGCCTTCATGTGCCCTAGAATACAAACAGGCTCCAGCAATTCATGTTTAAATCCCAGAAACAGCTGAAGGAGACAAATTCCACCACTGCGAGTTCACATGCTCCACCATGCATTTATTTATACTGGGATCTGTATCAGGGGCCTGCCTGTGACAACACTGAGCCAGTCCCAGTGGGTTAAATTTAACCTAGATGGCATCAAGCTGCCAGTCTGGCTCTCCAGATGGCTATGTAAATGCTTATGCTAGCAGTGCATGACTGCTTCCAGCAACAGTGCCAAAGCTAAGGTTTGTGAAAAGTTTGCACTACTGACTCAAGCAAACAAGCCAGAACGTTGACTCTTAGAGTGAAGTTACTGGGGAGGGAGGAAGAGAGGGAAACAGCTCCCCCTCCTCAGAGACCATGCAGATGCACAGCGGAATTTGGCTAGTCCAAAGTGTGACGCATGACCTCAAAAACATACATGAATCTGATTCCCTTAAGCAAGTGAAACAGGTTTCATTTATAACTACTGCTTGGCTGCTCCAAGTGTCAAAATATTACTTGCTATCATTTGGCATGAGTTACAGTGAATCTACTGTACAAATGTAATATTGAAAAGCTCTTATCGCAAATTAGTTGGCTCAACTGTATGTCACACAGGAGTGGTGTAAGGGATGTGTCATAGTTAAAGGTCTAAGTCAAGAAAAGCAGTTAAAATGACATTGACACATTGTGTGATTTGGTTTTTTTTAAAGTACCTAGTGTAACTATAAAACACCAATATATACAAGTTAATTTGTAGAGTTTGAAAGAAAACAATTAAAAGTCCCTTTTAATTAAGCTCCTTCTGTCCCATCTTTGAAAGTATCTAATTTTCATTATGCATCTCTATCCAGTCAGAAAGCCTACCTCCTTTTTTGTGTTTATGTGCAGAGCAAGCCAATATTAGGTTTTTAAGTTTAAAAAGTTTCCTTTTCTTTTTTTAAACACATGCATTCCCTTTTTAGAATAGAAATGTGCAGAGTTCTGCTCAGAGTAGCTACACTTCCTAATCTAGCAAGTTGATCAGTTTTCAGTTTTCTTGCAAAAGCTGTATCATATCTTAACAGTTTTTACCAGTGAGATACGCAGATCCTAACAGGATTCTTTGGTATAATGACAAATTCAGTAGTAAACAGGCATTGCCAATCTTTATGCAACAACTGAAATTAGCAGAATTATCACAACTGGTGACTGAAATGTAGATGAACGAAAGTCTTTGGTTGCATAAACACAATTTCTACATCATAACATTTCAGTTCTTTTCATTTAGATATGTTGTGTCATAATGATACACTTATTTCCTGAAGTCAAGTTTGCTTATAAAAACCAGTACACTTATTGAAGTCAAATACGATTTTCTTATAAATGCAGTGACATGAGACACTAAGTCAATATTAATGCAATTCCCTTTCATTTATGATTTCTGAACTTTTAATTTCTTGTTCCCTTTTCAAAAAGGAGTATTTTTCTTGTAGGCCTGAATGAAGCAGCTTAGCAAAACAGTAATACTGACAAACAGCATCTTACACCATTAGCTAAACATTACAATGAAGGCAGTGAACATTTACAGTATGAAACATTGCTATGTCATCAGCTGAAGTGAAGATTTATGTCAATCCAATTTCTTCAAGTACACTACGTGGGGTCTCCGCTTCCTATGGAGGGAAAATAGGAGACAGTGGTAAATGGACCCTGCACTTCTGTCGAACAGTACCATACATGAGTTGAGTTAGTATGAAAAATGCTTAATTAAAGAAGAAAAGCTGAAAGGCATGAAAATAAAGAAGTATAGCAGTTTGCAAACACAGGATTAGCTGCAATTTTCAAAGCGCTGATAATTAGATTGCCAAGGTTCACAGAAATTGCTGGTAGATTTTATTGCCCTTAAGTGCAATAAAACTAAAGCAATTCAGATGTATCATCAGCAGGGAACAAATCACAACTCAGTAACAAAGACATGAATTGGGGATGGATGGGGAAGCATCTTGCAATGGAGACAATGATTTCTGGGGTGAATTGTTTCATGGGTCTCAAAAATCTGTTAGGGAACAATGAATAAATGGATGAATGGAATGACTGATGCAACCAAGATACAGTATCCCTTAAGCTCTTCATAGGAGATCAGATTTTTTTATTTCTCTTTTTTCATTTATTTTTTTTTTTTTTTTTTTTTTTTACACTGCTCCCATACGTAGCTCCTAAAACCAGGACAAGGCATTTGGTACAGCTGGTGTCCATAAATTGACCCCTACAGAAGTGGAGGAATTGCCAGGATTGGAATGGTATTATTCCACACCAAGCATAAAGTTTTAGATTAATTCTAATCTTAAATAGCTTTGTTTAGATTCAAAGCAAGTTATTTAATATAACATTACAAAGGGCTGTCATCAGGGTTGTACTCATTATTCCCATAGCATCTGAAAAAAAAAAAATCAGAAATACTGAGGCTGTACTTTTCTGAAATTATTAACAAGATCAAATGAAAAGGGATACTGTGTCCTTATGGAAACAAACAGTTTTAATATCCACGGTCTGAGTAAACTTACTTTAGCATCCTAAACCAAGACATGTCATGAAGCAGAAAAAAAGGCAGATAACAGTTAAGGCAGCAAATTATTTTTCAACTGCTTTCTAAATATTAGAAAAACACTGTCAGCAAAATACATTAATTAAACATCTTAGATCTTGCAAATAACACCAGAACATTGTCTTTATCAACCCTGACTGTAACACAAAATGATCAAGTTCACAATTCCCATTCAGTTCATGTATGAGGTGATTTAGAATTGAAAGAACAAGCCGTATTTTAAAAGCAACTTCATTTAAAAGTCAGACAGTGCCTGGAACAGGCCACTTCTGAACACTTTGAGATGGCTTCCAAAATCCATCGGCAAATAAGAAATTGCAAGAAAAACAAAAGTTAAAGCTGGAAACAAGATACTTGTATCTTGTATTAACGATGTCATGGCTTTTCTCACCAACACAAGATTTAAATATTCTTAGAACTGCAGTGACCTTGACAAAGCCAGACAGAACAGCAGGATTAAAGATTTACATGTGCGTTTTAATACAAATCCCCCAAAAGAGATGCTGATTGAAGAAAAAGCTTTGTAGCATTTTTAATACAACCTGTCACATTCTATTACCAGATTACTCTGCTGCGTTCATTTTAGAGGACATGCATCTCCCCTATCCACCAACTTAAAACATTTTACTCAAAAACCCCCAAAATCTTATATTCTTAACTACAGCAACAGAAGTGACAACAAAATGTAACTTCTCAGGCATTTCAGGATCCTGAGAACATTTGCACTAAAACAACTTCACAATTTTAAATTGATTAGACAGCAGTGGATACTTAGAGTTACTCAGTGGTAAAACACGATTATTTACTGAATGACCTGAGGAGTTGCTCGATAGTGATGAAGAAATAGTGCACTGCTGCTACTGTCTTTAGTGCAGTTCAGTATTATTGTCTCCACTGCCAATTCAAAGTTGTGGGCAATTTTCATCAGGCATATACTTAAAGATTAAATTTCTTCAAGAATACCAAGGTAACTGGCTAACAATGAACTTAAAATAATGTATTTCAAGTACATTGGCTACTTGCCCACAGGTCTCTCACCCATAAAATTCAGTGAGATTTTAGTTTTTTCAATACTAGAGCAGTAACCTTGAGGCAGACACGCCTTCTTATTCACACAGCAACAATACAATCTCAAGGAACACCTAAAGGCTGATGTGCTTTGCTAGAGGAATTATTTCATCAATTATGACTTCTAAGAAACAAGTAGGATGAATTATGTTTGTTCATGTTATTTGTTTTAGAAAGTGTCAAACATTTTAGCCAATTGTTATGGAAATCATTCTGTGGTATTATACACTACCTGCAAGCTCAGAATCACCCCACGCAAACAATGCAAATTTGAAATATATCAGAACACAGATGAGGAAAAAAAGTCATTCACATGAGACAAAAGTGCATGCAATACTTTATTTCAAACATGCCAAGAAAGCTAATTCATTACCTAGTCATTTAGAAACAAGCAGCTGTATACAGATAACAAGAAAAACAGCATCTCATTACAGCTCAATGCACAGCATTTTAAGCCAACAGGCATGAAATAATGCAGGCTAAAGCAGCATTAACCAGACATTCAAACACATTGTTAATGTCTTACAGAAAAAAGGCAAACTTGGAAGTGGAAAGCCACTCCTATGATCGTGTTTTCTAAGATTTCAGACTGCTGCAAGTCCAATACAGATCTTTTCTCCAATCCCCTAAATCTCCCATTTCTCTGTCAGTTTAACATTTAAAAGGTAGTGCATTACCACATACAGTACATGCAACTAGCTGTTTGTGGTTATCTCAGTAACCAATTCCTTGCTAATTAGACTTAAACAATTTTCAAAACCAGCACTGATTTCAGCTTACAAATTATTCTCCTCTTCTAGGCAAACAGAGGATGCCCTCTCGCTCTGCCCTTACTTTTTAATTGAATGGCACTTACATTCATCCTTGTGGCAGTTCTCTGATATACAAGGTAGTCTGCACTTAAAACTGGAAATGCCAATTGAATGTGACATTTTTCAAGCATGCTGTAAATGGACTTAGAAAAAAATAATAATAATCTTTCCAACCCTAGCCATTTGTAAAGCAATGAGCTTGTTCTCTCCTTCTGTAGCAGCAACTGTTCAACTACTCACAAGAGCGTTTGAACAATTAAATACAAATTTTGCAACTTCAGATTTACCTGCCATTCTTTTTGCCCATATCAATTCTGCCTTCCTCCTCTTTATAAGGTCTTGTTAAATAATACTGCTGTGTGCGCCTTTAATTAAGATGCAAGGTCTGTGTAGAATTGTGTGTAACATCATTTAACACTTGTGTGTATACACAGTTTGCATACTACTACTTCACTGGTTTCTTTGTAAATATTAACTTCATCTACAGGTTTTAAGTGTATGTTTAAATGCCACCACAACTTATTTGCAAGATAAACACAGCTCAAGGAACATTACAGTATAGGTGTTGCAGTATATAGGTGTTTAGCTCGGAAAATTCTACAGAACTTTTAAGCATAAGACTTGAAGCTTACACACAAAAAAAGTTAAAACCATATGCCAACAAGCACAAGTTCTGCTGAAATGAGACATATGAAGAGACAATGCTGTAAAACAGGGGGGGAAGAGGAGAGTACAACAGCGGAGAGTGGTTGTGGCATTCTGTTAGATTCAAGATGACTGGATTCACCAAGCTGATGATAATGTCCTGTCATGAGTAAGTCACAGGTCTATCTCCTCTGAAATTCTGCATGCATGATGAATGAAGCCATTTAGTACACTGGGACATTAAAGTATTCATGACGTGGCTACAAAAGAAATGTACATATTCTTATACATAATAGAAAGGTGGAGAGATAAAACAAAAACACTATCTCACTATTGTATCTCTGACATGAAAAGGACATTTGATACGTAAATACAATACTGTATTTTTGACTACTCTAGACTTCTGGGGTGAGGGACGACACATGATACCATCATTTTACCCCCCTAAATTTGCATGTTGGGTCCAACAACATACAGGACAACTTCATAATTACTGTATTACGTAAGCTCAGTTTTTTCTCAGCCAAAACTTATCTGAAGCTGAGATACTGTTCCAAGAGATGGACCACCCTATGTATTTGTTCCATTCTAGCCTCTTTGGTAGACACTATTGGCTACTGTCAGAAATAGCCCAGGCACTGGGCTAAGTGAAGTTTTGACATCACACACCTTATCTGCTCGGACAAACACGCACCGTTTACAGGCCTCTAGAACACAGTTGTAAGCAGCACCATGACAGGGTATTACAGCAGTGGTGTTACTTGACATTCTCTGTAAAAGAGTCCCTGTTTGAAAAACAGGGGCTATTTTGGACACGTCTCTCAGCAGACAAAGTTTCCTTTACTTTTGAATTATGCCACTTAATACTCTCTTGTTTTATAAGCATGAACATTAGTGTGCAATTTGTTGAAAGATGAGCTAGAAAGCAAGCAGCACTCCATTTTCTGTATTAAAATCGGTGCCCCAAAGACAGATGAGGACATTTTTCATGGAGTAACAGCAATTTAGGAGCATGCCCATTACACGCCTTCTGGGGGGAGTGGGGGGACACAAATCACAACAACTCTGCATACCAGTTACTAATCTTTCATGATGCATCAATTAAAATCTTCAACTTATTTTCACATCCCACTCCCAAAATTACAGAAGTGTTACAGGACTTCTAGACCTAACAATTTCTTCTGTGCTATCTCAGTTTATTCACACATTCACGCTTACGTATTTCCAAATTCTAATCTCCAATTACAAAAAAGCACAACAAGAATATCTTAGAAGACTTATGGGATTTATACCACTTTTCACAATCAGTAATATGGACATTATCCCACAGTAGTTAAAATTATTCTGATCAAGCCAACTACAAACCCAGCAGTTCACAAAACAGCACCTAATGCCGAGTTACAGCCACAAATACGTTGTAAGAAGTCTGCTGTGGTGTTGTTATTTTTTTAGGGCAAAATTCAGAAGAATTTAGTGCATTAACAGAGACTTAAAAATGTGAATTTTTACTCTTAAAACCTCTCATACTGCACTTAAGTGTCAGCCTAAATTAAGAACAAAATATTGAGGCATATTACTAACTGGAAAAGGCATTGCACGATGGACAGCATACAGTACTAGCCCCAAGGAGAAAAAGTTTTGACTAAAAAGAAGATACTAACTCCAGCACTGCTGGAGCTTCCAGAGACAAAAAATAAATAATCCCTAGAGATGCTTACAGAAAACTTCTGCTTGACTTACACTGTTGGCATGATATGTATTCATGAAGACAACTTATTGTCTTCCAGTGTTTCACACACTTGGAAACCTGGAACCAGCAAAGTTGGTGTCTTCACTGAAATGTCTGGTAACAGATTTCACCTTAATTTTACACTAGCACTCTAAACAGAAAGTATGAGAGCAGTTCACCCTCTAGCACTCTTAAAAAGGTGATTACAATTCATTCTTGTTGCGTTCAAAGACTATCCAAGGCTGCACACATTCTTTAGCACACTTTGGCCTCGAAGTGCTGACCCTGTTCCCTTTTACACCACCGGTTCAAACAAAAGAGGACGCGGAAGCATTCATTTCATGTTAACCCACCTGTTACCTTCCAGTACTTTCCAAAGTTCTGCTCTCCCACATACCCCTACAGAATTCCCTGCCCTATGAATGTTTCCGATAGTTTAGAACTTGAGGCATTAACTGTCTTTGATGAGAAAATCCTGGCACACAAAATTAGATGATCAACTCAAATTACTGTTATGGAATTAGTGTCTCATCTTGACAGAAAATTATTATCTACTGATAAAGCAAGATGAATTGTTAGGTGACAATAGAAGAAAGTGGTTATTTCTCTTCTGGAGGCTTTTTAGCTTATAGACCATATAAACACCACCTGCAACTAAACTAGCAGTAAACTGACATTGTAGAGCTGAATCTAAAAGATTAAACGGAAGACATCAATAACTGAAATCTGAAGTCATATCACAGCAATACACTGAGATGGAAAACAATGCAGTTTCAGTAAGACCTCCGAGGAGAACATCCGAGACCATCACGCACAGAGGGTCTAGCACTATGGGCTGCCTGATGAAGGGTTTGAGACATTATCTTCCATCACAGAAATACAGTATCTCCAAGCTGAAACTATGATTTGTTAATTTTGGTTCGGTTTTCTGGTTTGGGGGTTTTTTGTTTTGTTTTGGGTTTGTTTTGGGGTTTTTTTGGGGGGAGGGTTGTGTTTATTTGGGTTTGTTTGTTGGTTGTTTTTTTTTTTTTAATTATTATTAGTATTTTCTTTATTTTACCGTGTTCCCAGCCACATTGTCTCCAGAGCAGTCAGCCTGCTAGTCTGAATACCAGAAAAGACAATTTGGCTGAAAGGACAGATGTCAGCAGCTTCCAAAACCAGAATGTAGACTACCTTGCCCACCTTCTGTGGGACTTTGCAGACCTCAAAACATCTGAGATTGTGAAGCATGTCCTTACGACAGCCAGCTATCTGGATCTAATGAATTTAGAAATGAGTTAATCTAGCAGCTAGGGAAGAGGCAACGGTATCCTTACAGCACAATACAATGACAAACTAACATGAAATACTACCACTGAAAAATTATCACTTAAAAATTTGGACATAAGATGTTTATCTGACTTTAATACATAGATAGGTCTTAGATCCCAGCTTTGCCAAAATGTAATAGCTCTACAGTACAAGCTGCAGATTGCAATTCCAAAGTATTTTAAAGTTACTAGAATTCATCTTTTTCAAACTGACATCTGTTTTTACAACTCATTTTAAAAAGATAATAATACCCCCTGAAATTGGCAGCCTGAATCATTAGAGATTTTTAAATTATAAAAATGGTAGAGTTGATTTGAGTCAACAGACCATTTAGCTAGCCTATCCCGACTTTTTCCTCAGCCAACTTTGTCATGACCCAACCCAATTAAAGATCGTAATTAGAACTAAAATTAGAAGTGACTTCATTTAATCCAGTCCCCCAAACAGCATAGCTATAACATCCCTGAGAGATATTCAATCTAGTAAAGGCATCCAGTGATGGAAACTTTTTAATGCCCCCCAAGCAATCTACTTAAATGCTTCATTATCATCACTGCTGGAAAATTTGCCTAACATCTACTTTGAGATTATTTTCTTGCCCCAGTTTAAGCTGTTTCATGTCTGTAGTGGACAAGAAAACATTTTATTAGCTCAGGCAAGAGAAGGACAAGGAATTTTTTTATGCCTACACCAAACTGATCCAAGTTCAGTGTTTTGCAGCGTTACCACATTACTGACAACATCACAGGAGTGACACAGACTTCATAAGTATTTGTCATGCCTTATTTTTCACGGAAAGTTTCCTTAGGTTTTTAACTTTTTTCCCATCAAAACCAGCACAATGTCTAGGAAGGCAATCCATGTTAAACTGCAGGCAAAAATTACAACTTATCTTTTGATAAAGGATTGGCTTCCCCCTCCCTCAGCATCTAAACAAACCTCAAGCTAGAGCCACAAACAAGATATGGGCTGCAGAGTACACAGCAGTTTGGGAATAATTCTACAGAAAAAGGCTATGGGGAAAAGAGAGGAGAGACAAGGGTTTCTTTTTAGAAACACGAACTTCTCACAGTAGGAAGAGACTGACACTTAACAAGAACTTTTTTAGCAATGCTTCAGAAGCAACTACTTTTACATGCTACTTCTGAATCTTAGGAAATATTTCTAAAGAAAGCCTGCTTTAGGAAATTTCCACTGTTCACTTGCCTCTTCAGGGATTTCAAAACGGTAGTGTCCATTCCCAATCCTTGGTCAACTAACTATTCAGAAATGCCAATTACACAGATATTGAGAAAACTCCACTTTGAAAGGAGTGCAAGATGCATTCTCAGAGAATCTAGAGACACCCATGAGGTCTTGAACATGTTCAGAGAAAAATATTAACTATGATGCTGTTCAAAAGCAAAGTACATCCTACATCAGTGCCAACTCCAGGTCAAGATCTTGCCTGCAGCTTCCTATACAGAGAACAAAAAGAACTCTTCAAGAGTGGTGTAAATTAGTCAACACAATACTCAACCAGAGTCTGAAACAGCAGCAGCTGTCATGCAAATGTTATTCAGCAAAACACCCTACCATGCACAAACACTTTGGCTCCGAAACATCACCTCAACGGACCAGAGCAGAAGGGCATGATATAAGATAACCAGTGTCCAGCCTGCCTGCCTCCTTCTCAAAAGCAGAGTAAAAATATCAGTGGAAACTTCATGTAGTGTAACTGGATGATAGCAGATACTTCCTGCTTCTTCATTGCTATTCCAATCTGCTGGATCATCGGTGGTAATCTCTCCAGGAGGGAGTGGTTTATACCTTCCGGTCATCTGCTACACAACAAGCTATGAAGAACTGACAGTCTAATCTTTAAAAGGTAAGGATGGTTCTAAGCATTCACTGAAGGCTCCACTTCCTCACCACAAAACCACAAATACTTCAAGTAAATACTATTGCTGAGTAGTTCTTATTCTAAAGCTAGAGCCAAAACTATTACAAACCACCAAGGTCACTATCAGATAATCTCACAGTGTCTGTATGTTCAGCAGTTTGACAAACTGCACAGGTAAGGTTTCGTTAATGTTTTCTTCCATTTTCTTCCAGCACTGCACCTACAAGTTTATATTACTTACTCCCCTTTCCTTAAGGACCATTTCTTTAACTGCAGGGCTGTATCTTTGAAGGTATGACCAGAATATACTGCTGTAACAAACCATGTAATGACCAGTATCATTCAGCTTCCACTGCAGACATTTCAGCACTGCCCTTCCTTCTTGTTCTGCAGCACTTTGCCTTCTAAGAGTTGTTTGGACAAATGTTTGCAGGGGCAAGTTATAAACACAGAAAAGCTGCTGACTACGTTTTTAGAAAAAGGCAATCTAAATTGGATCAGTTTAAATGGAACTGAAATCTAGTTCTAGAAGCGTCACATAAATAGTTTCTCTGGCACAAAAGAAAAAGGGAAGGAAAGGACAACTGAAAACTCCATAAGTCATACTGATGCTGAATCTCCCTGCTACACTCCTATGACTCAGGTCAAAAGGAGGGGTGCAGGCGAGTTAGAACTTACCTAACTATGCTAGCTGACCTGAGGGTCCACAGCAGACATGAAAGAAGATATATGGGGAACACTGGCTTTTCAAAACACTTAAATTATATTTATTTTTAACTATTTACAGTGTAATTTAAGTTGCTGAGCAAAAGTCCTGGCTGCCACTAAAAGCAGGTGTCTTTTACTTCCTTTTTCAATGCCATTGCTTTCCTCCTCCTGGCACTTCCCTCATGCCCTCCTGCATATTCTCAGAATTTAGGTAACAAGCTGGGAACCATATGATCACAGTGCAAGTGCATGAACACAACTGCCTCCACAAAGGTAGCAGTAGGAATGGATTCATCCTTCTTAACATAAGACATTGTCAGCATTATTTTAGGTGATGAGGAAACTACATTCTGACTCAAGTCCATGACTTTACCACCTGTAAACTGCTTTTGATAGAATGTACAAATTCTGTTCAGCAGAACTTGAGTGTACAATAAAGAGATTTCACCCTGTCTTCTTGTATACCACTCTAGGGTTTTTAACATTATACAAGGTTTTCCTTAAATTTATAAGCAAATCTCCGAAACAGAGAAAACCCTCAAACTGTCCTCCTCTAGTGCTTGCCTATGCTTGATAAGCTAACACAGAATAAGTAATCTGAAACTGTATAACCTGTTAAATATCAGGTTAACCCAAGCACAGAAGCTGTAGGAGTCAAATTCCTCCCCTTGTCCAAAAACAACCTTCTTTACCCAAGGAAATATTTCTTTACTACAGATGATCTTCCTTCTAATATACAAGCTGCAGCCTCTTCCAGCAGGCAAACTATCCCCACCTGTTATATACAACCATCTATTTGCCCCATGCTCCTTTCTCTATATTCTGTAGAGTCATGCCAACCATGTAAACTAAGCCCTGTACACAGCCACTATTCCTTCACTTCTTCCAGGGAACAAGTACAGGCCAGGAAGCATCCCATGGGCATCTAGTAACATCACTGTGTTTAAATTACTGGGGGCAAAGCACATTTCTTCAACTAAAACTGTGCCCATACACAGAATTAATCAGAGACGTACTGCAGACAAGTATGGAGACTGGAGTCACACAGAATTTTCCAAGCCTGAGGTTGCATGTTCCAGAATGGCTTTTTGTAGCTATGACAACAAAAAGATGAAGACTCCTAAGTAAAAGCTCTGTTTAGCATAGGCCCCAAGCAACATAAATACTTTCGAAAGTTTTAATTACAAGGAAAGTTTTACAGTATTAATACTAATTCTCACTGTGAGAATAATGCTTATCATACATGAACTTGTTATAAACAGGAAAAAGAGGAATAAACATGGGGTAGAAAAACGGTAGAAAAGAATCAAGCTTGAGCATTTGTATTTTCTCATTATTTTAGATTATGCCAAAACACATACAAAAGATTCTACTTTGAACAAATGAATCATTGACTGTCCTAATTCTACCAGTCTAATACACAAGCAGGTTATTAGCCACCTCCCAACATGGATTAACAGCTGTTTCATACACTAAGTAACTTTTAAATGGCAAAAATACCCATACACCAACAGTGAGTTTGATTTTGAACACATTACAAAATATTTTTGTCTATTGTAAGAATTTTCTTTTGTCTGCAAACTAAATCCTGATGTTTATAAAGCTGCATATGAAATTAGACCTATTACTGCCGTTCCACATGACAAAAGACCATTTGTTTACTGACCTACTTGTTCATCATTGTCTCAAATAAGCAGCATACTAAGTTTCCTCCAGTAAATTATTTTCACATGTTTTAAACTTGACTTATGTAAAATAAAATCTTACCTTTTTTAAAAGGACTGCCACAATGTATTCCGCTTATGCTTTGGACAAAAAATATGTTGCAATGCACTATATATGCAAATAAGCTTTGTTCTGTCATGCAGCATCCGGCACTTGATATACAATCAACTGCAGCAGCACCCAGTCTTTTTAGGGCCCATTTTCTTTGCACAGCAGATGTAAAAAGCTCATTTTCCAGTAAACGCACATTTACATGGGTTGATTGTAAGTAAACAAAGCCAAACATCTGTTTAGTTATTAGTTTTGGTAACCATTTCTCTAACTTGCATTATCCCACTTAATTATCAACATCAAAGAAAGCTAGAAGAAGTCAGACACTTCCAGTTGATGCAGTTAGTAAACAAAGGAAAATAAAAGGGAACACTCAAAGCAATCTTCAAAGACCATCATGCAAGTGTTGCAGAAAGTTAAGCCCATCACCCATTTTTTGTTTACCCTTGCAAGGACTTAATTACACGTGCAGCAGTCTTTGCATAGCACCCATTTAATCCATGCCACCAAAATGGTAAACTTGGTAGTTACCAATCATTTAGATGGGGTTCAAAAGGGCTAATGCCTTAGATTGCTCTTAATCATAAGATATCCTCAGACAAACCTCCCCAGTCTTCATTCTGGCTCTACAAACACAAAATCAAGCAGCAGTGAAAATGCAATACCAACTACTTAAACAAAACAAAACAAATAAAACCCCAAAACAAAACCAAACAAAAACCCAACACCCACCAAATTATTTAGAAGTTATTTCTGTTTAAAACAAACGTCATAAAATATTCTAAACTATATACAAAATTAAATTGAGTTATTTCATTCAAATGTGTTTCAGCTATTGTTACTCAGTAAATACAACTTTATCAGGTCCTACTAAAAGCCCACTCTTAAACAACAAATATGCATCAGTAAAGCACCTGTTCAAAGGCTCCAAATAGATGCATTAAAAAAAACTAAGTTTATTTTTCATTTCTTACCAAGACAAAGAATACCTTAAAATAATAAATTCTAGACAGATGTTGAGAAAGCTTTACCTTTGCTTGAAGGAGTACTAATTCAAAGTTGTTTTTTTTTTTTTTTAAAGAGAATTTCTTTTTTTAGAAGATCAGCTGTTCATTATTGCAACAGATTGAGAGCCTATCAGAATAGGATGCTACCACATTTACATATATTTAATCCAGTGATTTATGTGAAACATGTTTAATCCAGTGACTCATACTGATATCAAAGTAAGACTTGTTCCATTAAAGGAAGTAAGAATGTCATTCAACTTCTCAACCTACCAGCCCCAAAGTAATTTTAAACAATTTGAGGACTATGTACTGCATTTACTATTAAGGCTCACTGGTACTTGCTGAGCAGTATATAAGCCAGTCATTTTCATCCAGTGGTGCTTGGTGCAAAAAGTTGAACATTTTTACTTTAATCCATCTGTTAAGCAGGCGTACTAAGATTTCTCAGAGAATTGCGAGCAATAGGGTCTTCTCAGACTTTATTTTTTTTCTTTTTTTTTTTTTAAATCAAATTTTCTGCATAAGATTTAATATATATACACTTTGAATGCATCTTGATATCCATCACCAGAACTGCTACTGCTGCTAGACAGCTTGGCAACAACAACAAAAAAAAAACCCCAAACATAGCTTCTCCCTTAAAAATAATAAATAAACACCCCGAAACACATACCAGCAGTGTGCCTGACATGTACAACATATAGATAAGCCCACAAAGAAATGAGGTCTAAGAACTGAACACAATGGCAATGCCTCCTAGGCACATTCATATTCTTTTCACCTACTATTGTGTTACTCTAAAACCATCTTCACAGGTTGCAAGAATTTTAGGAAAGGGTAGGAGCACTGCAACATCACATATCTCAGACAGCAGTAAAAATGCAATTTTCTCCTCACTATTTCAGGGTCCAAACATTAACATTGCTCTTTCCAATATTCTGACAGATTCAGGGAAAATGTTCTGCTAAAATGCAAAATTATATTCTCATCCAGAAAGAGTGAATAATTTTGAAGATAAGATACCCTCTACTGTCAAGCAGCCTTCCACAATTATTCATGGAATTTACTGTTTATTGACCAAAAGCACACAACTAAGCTCCTGAAAACAGTTATGACAAGTGCAGCAGTGCTAAAATTTTCATCACATCACCCTGACACCGTGCTTCTACAGACAGCAACAGATGAATATCTCTGGAGAAAAAACCTGTAAGTTAACATACAGACAATAAAGGCACCCTCAATAGAGATATAATCCATGAGGAGTTGGGGGTACCATTAATATACCCTTAACCACTCTACAAGAATTGCTTATATCTGTGCATGATCAACTTCATAGGTAGTTTTGCAAAGTGAATGATCATGACCAGTACTGGAATTTACACCAGCCAAGGTACTGAATCATTTATCAGTCAGCAAGGACTTCACTTACACTAACGTACCTCTACTTATAATTTAAATTTCCTTATGTTTCTATCTGCAAAGCTGACTGAATGAATATTTAATACTTATATGGAAGACTCCTTCCTCACAACTTGTTGACTCTTAAGAATCATTAATCAGCATTTTGATTTCTTTAATAGAATAAGATCACTTACATCTCACACACATACACACTAAACAAAACAGGAAAAAAAGAAACAGTGTTATAGAGACAGATTTACTAAAATGATATTTTAAATGTCTGAACAAAAGCTGCTCAGGTAAAAAGCAGACTGCTTTCTACCATTTTTAATTCATTAAGGCAAGGATAGATTAAGATTTGACAAGAAGTTTCTGGAAAGACAACTAGATTTCTAAAGCATTCAGAAATCACAGCCTGCAAATCTATGATAAATCCTAAGCATCATGACACATCCAGAAAAGCAAGAAACTTCAAAAAGAACGTTAAAATACTGAACTGCATTTTTCTAAATATAATTAAAAGACTCATATACAGACCAGTAAAATATTTAAGTTGCCAGAAAAAAAAAAAAAAAAACAGTCTGAGAATGGGAAGGGGGTGAAGAATGATACAGCAACCTCTTGATTCAATGACACTTTTTGAAGACTACATTTAAATCTGGAAAAGTTAACATCCCCTCCCCCATTCCTACTTGGGAGAAAAACAGAGATGCAGATTATACTTTTAATTTTCTGGACCAATTTTCCTACTGTTTTAAAACCGAACAATATGATTTGGCTTAAATATTTGAAGGAAATCTTACTCCACAGTACTCCAACTCAAAAATATCTATTAAAAATATGGAAACATTTTTGACATCAAGGTTTACGTATCTGTCTGCTACTATAAAATATACAACTAGTTGTCTTCAGAGGCTTGTTTCAAAGAGAAGCAATGTTCCTATGATTCCTGATTACATGTATTCTTACAGTTCCTTCCACCTTAAGTTCAGCTGAATTTATATTTATATAAGCTATGATGACTTCTTACAAAAACTGCTGTTAGGTTTTATCAGTCTACAGTACAGTCAATGATAAGCAAGATAGCCATAAACATATGCATATACATAAAATCAGAAATGCAGTTCTATAAAGATTTTAAGTCACTTTTTACTTAAACAGAGCACTGCAAAGAGCAAAGTAATTAACACAAACATACACAAAGAACAAATGCTAGCGTGACAATGCTTGGAACTTTAACTGACACATTTGGAAATACCTCTCATGCACACAAACACTTAACTATGTTTTTCTCTTTGCTCTCCATCCTGCAAATGCTGATTTTAAGAGGCTGTGTAGTTTTTATGACCACAATAACAACATGTAACTGAACAACAAATAAACAAATTTGCCTAAGACAAGGTGCAAATAAATTCTTACAAAGTGAAACATATTATATATATAATGTTAGAGAGCACAACTGCAGCCAAGCAGTTACACAAGGCTTATTCATTCAAAGAATAATAATCATCTGTTCAACTGATGCAGGAAAACAAACACAAATGTAATTAACCTCTTCACTTAGTCCCAATATAGTTTATCTTGATTTGGGGTAACACATTTTGTGGCAAACTATGCCAGTCTCTAAGAACAAGCAATTAAACTTTTTACTCCTAAGACTGGGGAAAAAAAAACCCACCCTATCTGTCCACACTCAAAATACCTTACTAAAATCCATTTACACAGGCACCCATTTCCTCACATACCACTTAAAAAACATCCAAATTTTGAATAGCACAATTAAGAAAACATGCAATGCCTGAAAAAGAAAGTAATAATGTTGAATGCACATTCCCAAATTATTCTACTTATGCATAGACTATCACACAAAATCACAATAGTTTAATTCCAGGTTTTTAAATAACATCTGGAACTAGTATCATAAACAAGCCCCTTTATTTTTGATCAGTGTATCAGAATTGATGACAAGATGTCATCGAAATGGACAAGACATACACTTTATATTTAAACCAAAAGATCAAACACGCTAACTGCATTACTTCCTCTTTCCTGCTACATATCCAACATCCTCCAGGGACTGACAGCTGAAATGCATTTTACAAAACTGTCAGCTACAAAAACACTACTCTGTCTCCCATGAGTAAGTTCAGATCATTATCTGTGCCTAAAATCAAGTACATACATGCCTTGAGAACTGCAGTCCTGAACTGACCAACCAAGTTGACTGCCTGAAACTGAGCCAGAAGTTACACATGAAGAACAGATGGCAATCAAGGCAGTCAGATCTCCATTATAATAAGGATCTCATTATCCATTCTTGTTTCACATTGAGAGGAATACAGGTACAGTTTAGGCAATTAATGTCACTGCCAGCTTAGGAAGGCAGTCTATTGCGGTAGTCTATATTTAAGAGCTAACATTAAATGAAGACTGAATTAATTGCATCAATTAGGCAAAGTTTCTCAGGCAACTGTTAAGAAACAGGTGCTTACAAAGGCTGTTTCCTAAACCAGACAAAAATCCTCCTACTCCCACTCACTCCAAGCTTAAGTATCAGGGATTTTCATGCTAACATTGCTCATGCTCACATTCCTCTATTTTATCATATCTCAAAGACAACCTAATACCATCTCTCAGCTATCATGCATACCTTTAAAACATATGGTTTCCAATTAGCACATCTCATGTTTAAGAAAGCAATTTTCATGGCCTGCACAAGAAATACACCATTTTTTTTTATTTCCAAAGATACTAATTCTAAAACTAGAAGCTTAAATCTACATAGCAACCCTAAGCAAGTCAGCTGACATTAACAATTTAAGGCCTTGAAACAACAATTTTGGCCTTGAAATAACAAAGGCAATAAGGTTAATTGATAGACTGTTTTTCTTCATGCTTCCTTTACTAGAAAAGACTACCTGAGGCTAAACTGCAAGAGCCTAAGAGAAAAGACTCGCATCGCTTTCAGAATTTTTATCATTACTAAAGTAGTGATGGAAACAAACAAGTGTGATACATCAACAGATCCATTGGTCTTTTTATTGGGATAACATCTTAAAAAAATTTAAATTTGGATTATTTCAGATGCTCTGCAATCGAGTATTAAATACATCCACACCCTACAAAAGAACAGTGGTGGACAAAATAAGGGTAATTTCCAAAACACTTTTTATAAAAATTACGTAGGTTGAATAACAAAAAGAGTTTTCACTCAAAGCCAAAGTTTAGGCACTGTCTTCAAATGAAGATGAGTGAGTCTGTACATATTTGCTTTTAAGTATATACATCACTGTCTGGTTTAGGCATTAGAAATATTAACTTCTTGATTATAGTATTTGAGCTCACTAATGACCATGAACTTCCTAGCACCATATGGAATTACTTGTAAAAACCACAATAATTAGACTTGAGTGAAAAAAACCAGCTTTTCTCTTTTGCATAGAGCATATTATGTTCCCAGTTTCATGCACTATAAGTATCATGAAATCATGCACAGGATTATCTTTTAGCTGTTCCACAGACCACATATGTAAGTCATGCAACAACATACTGCATCTGTCCATTCTCTCAGTACAAGTTGTTCACACAAGCAAACATACACCTTTTCAGAAAGGCATAACTTTGTAATCACTAGTGAAATATTTAAGATTTGTACAGCAAGCAAGATAAATTATCAATCAAGATACACGACAGCATTCTTTTGACATATTTCTAGCAACAGATTTACAAGGAAGAATGTAAGCACACTGGAATAATTAGTTTTTACTACCATTGATATGTGTAACACAGCTAGTACGGACAACTGACTATTGGTAAGTTAACAGGTGGTAATAAATGGGGTGTAGGGAATGAATATTTTAAATGAGCACATTATTGAAGAGCTAACAAGAAAGTGAAGGTGAAGAAGGCTTAAAAAATTAGCATGTTTCAGTCACACAAACTCCAGCAGTCAGTAGGTAGACTGCACAGTACTAAGAACGACAAACTGAAGTAGGTGCTCAAAACCAGTACATGCTAGGAAACTGCCACAGAAAATACAAGCAGGCAAGGGTATTAAGAGCTAATTCACTACACAGCAATTTATGCCTCTGCATATTTCCTTTTAAAAACACACAACTAGCCATTTAATGTATTTGTAATGATTTTCTTTTACTTAAGTATTCTGTACAGCTTTTAATCTTTCAGGTGCTTCATACATTAATGTATATAGCATTACTAATTAATGTTGTGTATTCAACACTGATTAATAATTTTTAAATTAGGCAACCTGAGTATTCAGGGCCAAATAGAAGTTATTTTGTTGCACATAATAAGGATCTGACACAGCCAAAAACAAACACACAGCCACTGTGCTAGAAATGGCTTGCATTTGGAATCAAACCACATTTCATTCCAGTAGCTTTGAAGTATTCTTGGAAGCAGAAATTAACTGAAGTACCAGAATGTCTCCAGTTGTGACAAACTATTATTTTAACAACCCTCTTCATCAAACTCAGCATGCACACAGCAGCAGTTGATACAAAAACAAACCTCTCAGAAAGAGTTCAACTTTCCTGGAAGCTCTATTTAAATATTAACTCAGACTTTCATGGGGTTTCTAAACTAAAAATCAGATATATGGAGTAGTTTTGTACTTGATCAACAATCAATATAACCAAGAATGAAACACAAAAACATCAAATGTAAGACTAGAGTGGTACTGCGATAAACTGTTTCATTCCAATTTAATCAGACCTAATAAACCTTGACAGAACAGAAAAGCTCAGAGATGGGGAAAGGAAGGATAATCAGAGTGTATCTATCAGGGCAAGTGAAAAGTCTTCCATTGAAAAAGTAGTACGCCCTTTTGCGTAAAATTTAAGTGTAAAAAGAGAAGGTTAATTGCTTGGATAGAAACCAGTAATTCCTACAGGCAGAATGTCTTTTTGGTTTAGAAGAGCCCTAGGAAAATGGTGAAAATAAAATTCAAAACTAGAGAATGTGAAAAAAGTACAGTAATTCTATTTTAAGTATTATTAACTGCGCATTTGCACGACACAGACTGGAATACATAAAACCAGATATAACAGGTATCTAAAGAGCAGAGAAACATTCTCAGAGACCGAACAGATTATCTCCCCACACCCCCTTTGTAAACGGCAACAGGCCTTCCCATTAAGTTAATTACTTTTAAGGATAAAAAAGGGGCCAACCAAAACTGCATCTGTATATATAAGCACACATAATTTCCTTACTAAAAAAAAAAAAGGTAGCAAATCTGTAATGGATGACCTTGCTCATGACACTAACTAGCTGTTGACAGACCAGAACTGTAATGTGCTGTGGATTTGCCTGTACTCTGAAAGGATTACAAACACAACTACAAGGGTAAAAAACGTTATGTGTTTCCCCATGCTATTAATACCACACTCAACAAAGAGAGTACCAAGTGGAACACAGAATGGTTGTAAGAGAATGGAGCAATTAACTCACAGGATGATAACAAACTGAGGGGAGAAGAAATGACCTTACATACATATGTAATCTTGCTCATGAATCTCAGGACATTTAAACAAAATTAAGGCTCATCATCCCTGTTAAACTGGATGTTCCACTGACTTGCACACAAGATTGACAAGTCCCCCAGCACACCAGAATTCTGATTTCCATTTAGGTTTTAAAGGACCTTAACACTCACCTCAAGACTACAGGAATTTGGGGGTGGGGAAGGTGGGGGGAAACAAACAAAACAAACAAGCAAAAACAAACAAAAGATGCCCAGAAAACACAAATGCAGACACAAATAAAAAACCCCCACAAACCCAAAACCACCATCACCATCCCAAAACCAATGAAAAAAACAGCATACAATGGAGAAACATGGGGAAAGTGTACTAAGCTTTTCAGTATCATTGAATCCTTTCCCATCAAATGTTCTCCAAAGAAAATGGTATAGAGATGCAGTCTTTTTTTGAAATAAGTAATGAACAATAAAAGCATTCGAAGTGAAAAAACAATTGTTCTTATACGTCATTCTGTATTTTTCTATGACATTACTTTTACTACTTTGTCAACTTAAGAGATAGAAATGTTCCAGGGTAAGCAACCTATAGCAGAAAGGCAGGTCTTTAGAACAAGAACTATACCTGAATGAGTCTCAAAGAAGAGAGTCTAGCTTCTGGATTTCAGCAATGAAACAGTAAAGAAGTGAACATGCATCAGGAATGACAAAAAACTAGTGGTTGATTAATAAAAAGAAGAAATTAAAGACACATGAACAAAACTAAGTTAAAGCAGCATGAACTATCATCATCTAGGTATACACACAGAATAGCTACTTGCATTTCTAGCAAAACAAAAATATCACAGTAGATTGCAATATACACACATGCCAAACAAAAGAACAGAGAGCATCATCATATTGCACAATTAGAACAACCAACTACAAACTACATGCTAAGCATGCTAAAAAGGACCTCCTACAAGCTTAACATAAACAGAAGCTTTTTCAATTCAAGCCTACCATGCTGTTACTTTGGCCAGAAAAGTTGAATTTGCTTACCTCCTGTAAAAGATCTGCCTGCTCAATGGCTTTGAGAACATTTTTCTTGGAAGTCTCCTGAACTTCCCCTCCTAAAAGGAACTCATCCAAAATGAAATAGGCTTTTTCAAAATTGAAGATGATATCAAGTTCACATACCTAAAAAGAACATGAAGCATTAATACAAACTCGGAGGATCCTATTTATTGATGCATATCCTCTTATAATACTTAACTTGTTCACCGCTTCACCAAACCAAGATGTTAGCTTCAGGCTGTAACTTTTTAAGAAACAGGCAACAACAACAAAACAAACAAGAAAACAAAACCAAAAAACCCAACAAAAAAATCAACTCTTGGGAAAAAAAAAAGAATGATTTTTTTTTTTTTGCTTAAGTACAGTCATAGCAAACCCTTTGCAAAACATTTTCATGTTAAAAAGGATTCAATTCGTAAATGTCAATATAACACGGCCCTCCATGGAGCAAGAGAACATTCCTACCAAGAGTTCTCTTCTTGCCTGCAGTATCCAAAGGCAGAAAATGCAATCTTACATAAAACATTAAAACACAATCACCCCAAATTTCTTATTCATTCTGTGCATCTCCCAGTCAGAAGGACTTGGAAGACAGAAGGATGAGCAGCAGTTTTTCTGAGTGCTAATGTACATTACTACAGTTGTTTGTTTGCTATCTTGATAAGCAAATGTCTGCCATTTCTTTGCCCACTGCTCCTGCTAGTTAACAACCAACTGCCTCCTTTGGGAGGAGATAGAAGAAATGCTTACACACTAGCAGTGTCAGGGAGAAGGAAGTCTGGGCGACTAGCCAGAAAGCTAAGGATAAGATTTTTGCCTAACCTCAAGTGAGGCTATTACAAAAATGAAACAAATACAAGGCAATTAACTGCAGATTAGTAACAGTTGTTCTCCCAAATTACTGGTATTTTGTATTTTACTAGTCATACAGGGAACCATTAGTTTAGTTAGGCCAAGCAAGCAGCATAAAATGTGTCAGATGTACCTTTCAGAAAAACACAATCAGCTAGCTCTTGAAAGTGCTGTGGGCATAAAAAAAAAAAGTAAAAAAAAGTTACGTAATATGAAGACACTAACTCACACTGCCAAAATACTTGTCAAGAAGTTCTACATAGCGATGAATTATTTCCAGAGTTATTAGTTCATTGTCCTGATCTTCAATAGCACAGCAGAAATAGAGGCTTGCATATCTGCAATATAATAATCCTGATGTTAGCATAAGAACATGCACAAAATGAATGCACTTGAGATGTATTATGCTCCCAGTAGCCCTTCATAGTCAAGTCCAGCACACTGTTACGCTACCTCAGCAGTCATACAAGCTCCACCAAAGAACTTTCAGCAGACACAGGACAGCAGACATACTCATGGGATCTGCCTCCTTGATTCAAGAAAGACTTCAGTCTTTTATTACTCTTCAGCAGATGGAATTAAATTAGATTAAGAAGGGATTGGAAAAGGAAATGCATTTCCTTTTTTTGGCATCTTGGCAGAGTTCTGGGGCAAAATATTTTTTTTCCTACAATCTGTAACAACCAAAAACTGGGATGCCAATTAACAGATTCAATCTTAAATTTTAATCACAAAAGCCACACACAAAGATAATAAAACCTATGGAAAATACCTTGGGTAAGATAAATAGAACTAACAATTAGAATCTGGTCTTTAAAAAGAATTTAACAAATACCAAAAAAAACCCTCCAAAACTAATACTGATGTCATATAACCCAATTGCTACTAAGTCAACAACTCAATCATTACCAACTATCCTGGTAGAAGGCTAACAAGACACTATCTTCTGGTTTCTAGCAATCCACTGCCACCTTGGAAGACAGGGAATTCCTTACTCCAGATATCTTGGTTTTCCACTAACAAAAAGCCCATCCAATTCTGCTGTGCTCTACCATACTTTTGTTTAAGCCATGTTTTAAAAAAGCTGATAAAAAAAACAGAACAGAAATGAAAGCTGATTTTGTAAGTGCCAAAACCATCTGTTATACAGACAGGCATGGCACAAATGAGATTTCAAGTAACACCTGTTGTAACTGATAATTTACAGGAAGCAGAAACAGCTTTTGTTTACCTACTCAGAACAACAGGCCACATTAAGCACTCAGTAGCCAGCCCTATTGAAAAAAGAAGCCATTCAGATGTGAATGCCAAATTTAAGATGTGCATTTGTTTCCCATGCACAGAGAGGTACAGACCTTTTAAACTTTATACATATTTTATAAACTGGAACTTTGTAATCCCCCAAAGAAAGTATCAGGGTTTGGACTAGAAGTCTGGCAAAAAAAAAAAAATGTTGCATTTTGCAGTACATTCAAATTTGCTCACCTAGTACCATTTATGACCCGAACCCCACCCCACCCCACCCCCCCTGCTCTGAGTCACTGTTGTGGCTTCATTAAAAAAACTTCCCAGAATAACTTTCAAATAAGAATTTTAAAGTATTTTAACAAAATTACTGCCTGCTAATTCTTCCATCCTACCACAAAACTTTGGGGGGAGGGAAGACAGGAAGACACCTCCATTGAAGCAGGTAACAATAATTCCCTCATTCGTTCATCTCTTCACCATAGGGACTTGTCAGCTCATCAGAAATCCTATCTGAGCACAGTTCTTTTGATTTTACATTGTTGTGCTCGTGCCTTGCTAATTTTTCAAGGACATTTAGTGCCATTGTACTAGCCTGCAAGATCCAACCTGAATGAGGCATCTTTTAGACAAAGCTATTTTAAAAAGTACTGGAAAGTGATACTATATAGAAAAAAGACTTTCAAATCTACTGAGGAATTTAGAAATCAAACTCCAAATTACTGTATTTTGTTGTAGAGAAAGAGCTTTGGTACATTAGTTGACATTTACACTAATTACCAGCACTCAGGCCAGATCCACCTAAAAAGCTTTCTTCATATTCAGATGAGCAGCACTGATTATAAAGTGCAGTTAAACTGTTCTCTTACAGTTCTTAAACACAACTTTAAACACATACCAGGAAACATTATCAAATTTAATCAAATATTTGAATTTTATCCACATAGAACAATCCTTTTGTGCATCCCCATTACTTATGAATCTCTTTTGATGAAAAGAACTAGTTTATGCAAATACCCATAAAGAAGAGGTGGGGGTGGGGATAAAAGGGAGAGATTACCTAACATAAAGTACTTTCCCACAAAGGTGTCTGCTCTCAGCATCCTCATTTAAAAGAAAAAGCAACATACTTTTGAAAAACTCTTTTGGCAGCTAGTGAGCAGACTACACATTCAAGCTCTGCCAACTGCAGTTTCGGCAAAAGAATACCAAGAAACAAAAACTACTCAGTGGGCATCTTAACATGAAAGGGAGGCCTGGGTATCTCATTATATGTAGAGAATATTTTTTCAAGTATTTTCTAAGTAGCAACTGTGACTAATGGATCACTACTCAACAAAAGAAAATAAATGGAGATTCAATAAGCCTATATGGCAAATAGTGGAAGACTATGAACAAGTCAGCCATCACTGCAAAGGGCATGAGCATACTACTAAGGTGTAACTTTCTTCAGCTGCAAATTCTCAAAGACAATAGTTTAATATCAATTTTTTCTTTTTGCAGGCCAGGGCTCCATAAAGAAGTATCCGCATCTAGTCTACTACAGATAAACCATGGAGAATGTCCTACAAAGACAAGCAGATTAAGGCTGAAAAAAAATTTCTGCTCTGCAGAAATGTCATTTTTTCCTACTGAGCCTGACATAAACCTGTCTTTCGTATGCACCCACTGAAAAGGCAAATCTTGGCAGTAAAGCATGCCACCTCACACAAAAGCATAGATTATGCAGTCTGTAAGAAACATTCTGCCCTTCTTTCTTCCACTTGCCATTGTGTTTGTTTGGAGGTTTGGTCTTTTTTTTCTTGGTTGGTTTGAGGGGTTTTTTGTTCTTGTTTTGGTTTGGGTTTGATTTGTTTTGCTTTGTTTTCCCTTTCTCAGTACCTATCTTCATACACAACTTAGATGCTTACATTCAATTTAGGGAAATAATTTTAAGACAGAACTCCCTCTACTTGTCAAAAAAGGGGGCAAACACAGAAACCCCTAGAAGAGCATGGGAAAAAAATCACCTAAAAATCTAATGTGTAGTAAAAGAATAAAAAGGAAATACAGGAGGTGTATAAATACTTTTACATACTCCTGCCTTCATATAGATTACTTTAGTGAGATTTTTTGTAACAACAAACAAATTCATGAACCTACCCCTCAACAGCTGCAATAGTTCAGTAGCAGGAAGCCTCATGACTGGCAGGCAAAGCTTCAGCAGAGTTCTCTGCTACTCTCTACTCGCAACAAGGTTCAGTAACTCTGCTGCGAGATCAGGTCACTGACTGCAGAGCATAACTCACAAACCCTACCGGTTCAGTGGCATTCTCCCATTAGCTGAGAGAACACCTACTTGAAGCCCATCCTGTAAGTCTGTCACCAGGTAAAGCTACAAGCAAGTCCAAAGTCTGTCAGCATCAAAAGGCACTTTGCACGCTGATCCTAACTGCAGAAATTTAAAGCTTACAGAGTTAGGAGCAGAAATGAAATGCAAATGACAACCAAGCTGCCTTTAAACGGCAGGGAGTTGCTTCAAGGAGCCCAAGAATCTGTGGTTTGATGACAGTTGCTGACCCAATGAAAACTGGGACAGCTAGTAAGTTATGATTGGCAGAAAATCTTCTTTTCCCCTCCAAAAACTTACACATTTGTTTGATAAAACAAGTTCCAAGCATTTATAACAGGCAGATCAGCCACTATTCAGTTATACAGAGATCAATAATACCTCTACTGAAATTAAGATTTTTTTTTTTTTTTTTTTTACAGTTTCTCATTTCAGCAAGCTATCCCCGCCAGTATGTTTAGAAATGAACAAAAACTTGGTACTGGTAATCCTCTAAGAATTTCTTCTCAGTACCAAGGTCTTCCTAGTGACGCATGAACTGGGATCCTGTATAAAGAATCATAGAATAGCTAGGGTTGGAAAGGACCTTAAGATCATCTAGTTCCAATCCCCCTGAAGACCTGATCAAGTTAAAATAATCAAACCCAAGTACCTAATTCACAATAATTGCATTCAGTTTTACAGAGTCACCTAATTAACACCACAGTGATATTCCTAACAGATTCAACTGACAGCGAAGATGTACATAAAGGTCGGCAGTGGTTATGTCAAACTGCTGGGCACATACTATACCACTAGCTACAGGCCTGCACCTTAGGTTCACAATACTTTAAGAGACACTACTTAAGGAATAGTCCCTTTTGTTGCTGGGGTGGAGGGGGGAAGGAAGAGAGGGAGGACGGCTGGGAGGCACCAGAGAGATGGGACAGTTGAAAAGAAAAGCTTTAAAACTTATTTTTCCAGAAGTTTTTAACATAACCTATTTTAAAGTAAAAGACATTTGCCACAACATTAAGGGCAGCACAAACTATGACAGTTTTATAACATCTTACTGCAAACACATAAAAGCAAAGGCAAAATCCTTAAATTATGAAATAAGCAAGCCTCACATTAGCCAAATGTTAACAAAGTGAAACTCGAATAAAATTCAGTTATTCTGCAATTCCTGATTTTGACTGCAATGAATTACACCATGAAAGTAATTCATACCACCAGAAGCTAAAATAGTGACCAGCTGACATCTTCAGGAGGGGGGGGAGGAAGGAGGTAATCACATTCTATCTTAAGTTCATCTTTTCAGTAAAACTACAAATTTTAGCATTTAACACATTTCTCTGCCACAAGGGGCAGCTGCATGAATTTCTGACCTGTATGCACCAGTACTACAGCTAGTTCATAAAAGGACAAGAAGAGCGATCATTAACTGCACTTGCTAAGTTTCTAAACAGCTGTCTGCAGATGTCTCCCTCTCTATTTTCATAAAGTGTTAATTGTAGCTGACTTCCCATATTTGAATTTCTTTTTTTTTTTTTACCCAGCAAATCACTTCAAATCTCCATCTGCCTCCTTAAGTTAGACACTCATGTCCTTCTCTGATCTTCTGGTGCCTACCAGCCTGAAAAAGTCTCTTCCAAACCAGCTACATTCATCCCAACTCATGAACCACATAAAAAGCCGGGCACCTTTTCATCTGATCCTAGTTTGCGACCGTTACCAGTGCTACATGTGTGAAACTAAGGAAAATAAATCACATTCAGATAGATCTTACAACAGTTTTATTTTCTTTAAATTTTATTCAGGAAGCAAACTAAGGATGACATGTTAGAGAGCCAAGGAGGCTAATCAAAGCAGTCCAGCTTTCTTGATAAAAAGCTAAGTATCAGAAGGCATTCTGATGCCACCGGCTTGCCAATTTTGCATTCGAGTTCATTCTGTTCTTGCAAATAGGTACATCAATGCAACCCTCGAGTATACTTCTAAATAATGCCAACAATTCTCTGAGCTGCAATATCTAGACCAATTCTCTCTCACATGTTGACAGTAAATACACTCTAAAAACAAGAATAGCACATCAATTTCAGCACTTTCAGACTCTTAATAGCAACATGTACACACAACATATACAATAGCACTACACATACTTTTCTAGTTTATACTGAAAAACATTTGAAAAAGAAGTTCAGATCTTTCCCAATAATAGATTGGACAAGAACAGATACTAGCAGATGCTCAAGAGCCTTTCGTCTGTGAGCAATTAGGAAAACTTTTTGCAGTTTCACAAACCATACAAAACTCCTACAGGTGTGTTTCTCTTTTAGCCACCCACCCTTCAGAATGTATTAGACTTTGACTATCATAATTGGCTTCTGGGGATTATCTAATTTTGAGTTATAACCGATCTCTCTTTTCAAGGAAATCATACTAGCTTGTACTCATCACCTTTAATGATGATGAGTGGAAAAAATCCCACTAACCTAAAAGGTGTAAATGTTATCAGACACAAGAATCTAAACTATCACTTCTTATACTTAGCCCTTCTGACAATGCTTTAGTCAAACGGAACATGCCAAAAAAGCAGAAATAAAGACTGGAGATGCTTATTAGCTTGATACAAGCTAATCTTAACAAGATTTCATAGGCTAACTGTGCCAGATTGGTTTGCACAGTGAAGTAAGCCACTGCAGTCAGCTCTGCACACCAGCAGTCTAGCAAACAGACTGCAGTCTATGTCCAGCCCAAAATGGTCTAGGATACATCTCCCAGCAAATTTCTTCATTCTCCTCGACCAGAGGATACACAGCCCACTACTGAGATGCATGAACACCAAAACTTTCAGCAACAGTCATAGCCACATTTTCACCACTTTCCTTAGACACAAAAGGATATGACAAGTAGTTGTTAACAGCAATGAACAGACAAGAAGGGAAAGCAGCTGTGTGAAACCAAACCACCACCAGAAGAGCTACTGCTGCTCAAGACTGGGCAAAGAAGGGAACAGACTGGCTTACTCATGCTCAATTTTTCTGATTTAGTCCCATAAAAGTCCAGCTGAAGAAGCACTTGTAGGCATTAGCACTCAAGGGAGCATGCAGAGCATTCAAGTAAGCTTGCCTACATATATGTACAAGAAGTTTTGCAAGAAAATCAAGAGGCTGAAATAAAAACTATCTATACTTTCAAAACACCCTTAATCATTGTTCCTCCTTTTTCCTCCTCCTTGTTAAAGATCTACATGCATTAGACTGAATGACATTCATGTACGTGAAGTTCCATGCACCAACATATATATGAAACCGGACTTAAAACCTCTAAGCCTTTTTGATTCTACTCATTTGGCACACTAGGAAAGAATTACAAACTCTTCATTTCAGCTCCAGTCCTCTCTGCCTTACCTACAGAGAAAATATAATAATATTTATTGTAGGGCAGAAGTCATTTACCATCTCAAGGAGGGAAATAAGAATAATATTTATTGTAGGGCAGAAGTCATTTACCATCTCAAGGAGGGAAATAAGAATGCACAAACCTTCTAGGATAACTTAAGGTTTCGCAGCACCAGCTTTAGCTGGAAGAGATTCAACCTACCAAATCAGGATGAGGATTACTGTTATTTGTGGAGAAAATTATGTTCACATGGGTACACCAAAATACATTCTAAAGATTAACACAACGCTAAAAAATGCTTTTCAAATACTCCTAGAAAAGTTAGGGAACAACTGAGAAATTAAACTATTGCAAAGAAAATTATACGTTACTTCCATCAGAAGAAAGCTAGCCATGATTTGTTCAATTAGAAGAAATGTCTTTTTGCATTTATAGCAAAAAAACCAAAAAAATGTAAAAAATTTAAGGAAAAGACAAAAAAACAAACTGGGTAATCTCAAAAAATATTTCCTTATTTCTATGAGCCTTTAAAAGCAAGCTACATTTTCAGGTGATTTACAAAGTCACTGACTTATAAAATTCAGTTTTTCTTTATCATCCATTAAATCTTACATGCTTCATATTTGTCAGCATTTATGTACTGTGTGAATCTCAACGGAGAACCAAGACCCACCACTCCCTTCTGGAAGTAGAAGGAAACCTCATTTCTTCAGCACATTTCTAAACGCATGAACGATTTTCCACACATGAATGATTCCTAGTTAGTTAACAAATTAGATTCAAGGGAGAAGTCAGTGTTCTCCACTACCAGCAAAGGAAAAAACCAACAAAACAAAAACAAAACCAAAAAACCAAAACAAGAACAAAAATCAACCTTCATTATTTTCTTGCTGCTTATTACACTGTTTGTCATGTAAGGCAATTATGAGGTTAGTGAGACAGAACAACCTTTTGTAGACAATCTTCAGGTCTCTCCATTCCAGGAAGCTGCACATTTTCGGTTTTCGGGCTAATACTGTTTGAACAAGTTCCCTTGTGATTTTCTTCTTTTCTTTGTCAGATAATGGGACATACCACTTCTGGAGTCTTAGTTTCCCCTGGCGACTAAAAAGCAACATAAACTGCATCTGTTGAAT
>JAOEHY010011435.1:8057-19033 GCA_025447955.1 Psilopsiagon aurifrons
ATTACTAGTGGTAGCAGTAGTGGTTTGTGTTATACCTTAGTTACTAAACTGTTCTTATCTCAACCTGTGGGAGTTGCTTTCTTTTGATTCTCCATGTAGCAAACTGTGTGACTGCTTTACGGCCTAAACCACGACACCTGTCATGAACTGTGGAGAAGGAAGTGGTCTTTAACAGAAGGGGAAAACCCAAAAGACCAGCAACTTGATGGTGGGGTGCAGATTGGGAGATTCCCTTCTCAGTAAGGAATACTAGATTGCAGTGTGAGTAGATTAAAAATCAAGGGGAAATGCCTGGGCAGAGATAGTACTGGTATTGGCATGAACAGTTTTATAAGAGTCTCTTGGGATGCAATTTTGATTTTATCCCCACTGTAGAGAAGGATAAAATTTGTTAATGTATTTTAAAAGCTCTGATTTAAGTTCAGTAAAATTTAACTATCCTTCCAGACATACCTGTGCATCTCTCAGCTCAAAATTTTTCCCATAGTAAATGTTCATCAAATAGGAAGAACTTGAGTGTAAATCAGTGTCTTAACTAAAACATTATGTCAGTGTGTCTGATCTCCTACCCATCACAAAGTAGATGTAGCTTTTACACTGATGCCATATAATGTCATTTGTGCACTGTCCAAATGCCAGCTGTTTGGATGTTTTGAAAGACTGTTGTAGCCCACCTCCTAATAAACCTCTCCAAACACTTAGTCTGAGGACCTGGCTTGCTCCAGCCCTCATAGAGCATTATCTTAAATAAGCTAATTCAAAATTCCTGAAAGATGTCTTGGTCTTGAAAAGTCCACTTCAGAGTAAAAGCAAATGTGAGAAAAGTGTGTTTTCTTTTGAGATATGTTTGCTAGAGGCAGGGTGGTCCCTCCTACATCGTTTCCACAATGTAGAAGTGATTTTTTGGCTTTCCCCTGCCACAGGTATGCTTAGGGTGTTTAAAGATTATCCAGCTTTTCTTTGTTTCATTGAGTTTGGTGCATCCCTTCAGAAGTCACCCAAGTCTGAAGTTGACAAAAGAGGAGAAAATCATGTCGCTATTTTACAAAACCTTTTGTTTGAGCCCACACTTGCTGATATTTTCTTTCTCTCTTCTGTTAGTGTACTTTTCTCAAAATTCATTAGTGTGGCACTAATGAGAAGTTTTTAATTCTCCCATCAATGTGATCTTGTGCATTATCACTATTTTTCATAAGTTTGTAAGTTTTTCTGCACCTTTACACATAACTTGTTCTTCATTGATGAAGTATGGCTCAGGGTTTTCAGGGTGCTTAAGTTAGTGGAACTGGATATTTTTTGGATCTTAACCCTGTTTAGTGTTGGAATTCAGAACTCTTTCCTTATTTTCCATGATTGCCCTAGTTAAAATATGATCTTTCATAAAATGGGCTCAGAAATGGGGAGAAAAACTGTTCTGGGATCACAGTGTCTTGTGAGCTCTGACTATGCAAGCAGATTACTAAAGACCATCCTGTACATAGGGTACCTCTTAGTTATCAGTGCAAAATTTCACACTAAGGCTATGCAGGAGTGATTCATTATACGTTACTGTAGCATAGGCTTTTATTAATGTATCTTTTGAAGAGGTCAGGTGCTAAAGCCCGTCTTACAAAGCAGAGGAAACATTTCACATGTCACTGTTGCTGAATCACACAGCTGGTACACTTGCATGACAAACATTGTATTCTGATGATGCCTAACGAAGCATTGTAGGCACCTGGTGACTAGCCCTTTTACTGGAACACCTAGACATGTTCATCAGCCAGCAGGTGTATATTAGAACCATTAAGTAAAAAAATATAGGCTGATATTTCTAAAAATCTCAGACAACTTGCTATGCTTGTTTTTGAAAGAACAATATACGGAGCAAGAAAGAGGTTATTTCTTGCTCTGACTCTTTAATTCAATTATAGCCTAAACCTCATTGTGTAATTCAAAAATAAATTAACTCAAGACGTTATTCTGCTCTCCATCTGCTGCATTTCTTTAAATGTATTCCTTCCACTCCCAGAGCCATTTAAGTGGGTTTTTTTTTCACCCATCAAAAGCCATAGGCATTTTTTCTCATTTGCTTTTTTTAAAGCCTCAGTTTCAGAAATTACCTCATAAACCATGTGATGCTTTTGTTTTCTCTTCTTTCTCTTGCATGAAAAATCAGCCAGCAAAATGCAGTCGACGTCTGGTTTTATGTGTTGCTGTATCTTGTCTCTCAATGTGCTTTTCATTTTTTATCTGTGGTCTGTGTCTTGCCTGCAGAAGATGTTGTGTGATTGTAGACAAATGATCAAAGTACAGTTGCATCATTGCCCCTTGAGACTGAGAGGCAGAAAATGGCAGAAAAGGGTACTTGAAATAACCAGATCTTTGGTCTTAATTCGGCTTTTTTTTCTCAGAGGTAGATACTCCTTTCCAAAGAATTTCTTTCTCCAGTTTGATCAGCTGCTACTGCTACCCAAGAAGTCAACAATAATATTAGCCTTGCTAAATAAAAGATTTCAAACATCTTTATAGCTCAGAATGTTTTGTATCTGCTCTTCCTGAAACAAGTGCAGCTTTAAGGTCAAAGGGAGGACTAGAAGAAATTTGTGCAGTTTTCTCCCAAATCTTAAATTAATCCTGAATTAGTAGCATACCTGAGTATTTATGGTAAACTAATAAATCACAATTACACTTGTTTGATAGGAGTTCAAGAAAAAATACTAATAAATTGCACTAGTTACAGAAAGGGGACTTGTTAGAAAGCTGCAGCACTATTCCTAAGTAATTTAAATACTCTAAGATGGAATAGCAAATTCAAAGTGTTGCACATGGAAGTCAATCATGCTTTTATTGAGTTAAGGGTAGCCTGTCTAAGATCTTATCCAGGAGGTCAAAGAATTTGGTACGCTCTCCTTAGATATGATAAATAAAATTGTCAGGCATAGAGGACTCTTTCTAACCACATCTAAATTCTCATTTGTGACATGATTCTTTTTCAAGAACGAAGTAATTCAACAGCAATGAAAATATTGCTGATGTTAATTGTAGTTATTTTGAAGAGGTATAAATGCCTTTGACAGGCTTAAACAGTTAAATTCCAGCAGCTCAGGCAGTCTTCTACTTTGGATCTAAAACTGAATGAAAAAATCTGGACTTTTTAGGCCTGTGTTACAATTGGTTTGCTAATATTAATTTAAATGTTTGAATATTATTTCTCAATAAACATCTAATTTTTTAAAAGCCCTAATACTAGCATCTATTCTTAATTACAATCATAGAAGTTAAACTTGTTTACTCAATTGATTTTTTTTCCCTTTACTATGTGACTGATATTTGTCATGAACAAATTAACTGGTTTTATTCAGAGATTATTTGGGGTAGTTTAAATACAAGATTTGTATTCAAATGTATTAAAAATGTTTGCTCTATTACATAGTTCCATAGGTCATGTTTATATAGTTCTAATTTGAACTGATACTTTGTAATTTCTATGCCTATGTACCCTAGTTTATGATCTTTGTGTTCAACAAATGATAGATGGAAATGTTTTTTATCTAAAACCCCGTTTTCCCTCAATTATGTTGATATACAAGTATGTTTGTATAAGCTATACAAGTTGGATATTTTTCTGAAATACAGGGTTTTAGGGAAGATCAGTAAACCTAGTTTCCTCCTGTTTCTTTCAAAGTGTTCTCACGTCGCAGTTGTACTTTAATATTGTCTTGAAACATTTTCTGCAATTAAACTGCAGAGTAAGCAGAGAGAGGCAGTAGTCTCTCTAATGGCTGGAGTAAATGATTCTGTGTATACTTCTCTCCCTGGGGATGCAGTCAGCATTCACAGACTTCCTGGGGCTAGCGTCTCAGCTTGAGCAGTTGAACTACAAACTGCTAGCCTGGGCTCTGCTTTTAATATATTCTTTGAGCTTGGGCAAACCACTCTATTCTTGGCTCTGTTTTTCTCTGTGAAATTCATGTAGCACTTCAATACCTTATTGAGGTTTCTTTTGTGGTGGGGTGGGTTTTTTTGTTGGTTTTTTTTTTTTTTTTTTTTTTCCTTTTTTAAAATTTTAAATTAGCATGTTTTTAATGTATTTGGCATCCTTAAATGAGGATTTATTTGGAAACACAAAAATTAGCAGTACTCCAAGATAGATGTATGTGTTGTTGAACAGATGTCTGTTTTGATACCTTTATGTTACTCTAATAGTGCCTCCACAGAGATGAAGATTGAACAGCTGTTTAGTTTTCAAATGAATGTAGTGAAGTTGGCAATTCATGTCACTCTGGTAGTCATCCTAACAACAAAAAAGGGCAGTTTCATGCCATTGCTGTAGTATTTTTTAAAATCAGTCTCAAGAAGTCCTGTGTAATGTTTGTCATACCTTCTGTTAGCTGAGGTTTTGAGTTTTGACTGTGGTAACCAAAAAAAGTCTCACCTTCTCAGAGAAGACCATTGCTTTTAGTCTGATTCATACATTTCATTGGTTGTCAGTTTTCTGTCATGCATAGCTTGTGAGATTCAGAGGCTTCTAGCTGAGCTAGAGCTGAGAAATTATAATTTTTATAGCAAACAGAATTTTCTGGTGACAAAATAGAAGCTGTTTTGGCTTTCTTTAAAAGCAGTTGAGATTTAAATAACCACAAACTCACTCATTTCTAAAGTTCGCACACAAACATACTTTTTATGCCCAGTTTTCCTCTCTGATAGAAGTAGGAAAGCTTTATACTGACGAGAGAATGTACAACTTTTATACATATGTATTACTGCTGGTTTCTTGATGTCAATTGACATAAATGAAAATATCTAAAGATTTTTGCCGGTTCTCTTTCAATAGTAGGCTGATTAAAGTTTCCTACCAGCACAAGCTCCATGCACAATATTTCTCTTCCTAATTGTCATTTAATTAGCTGTCTTAGAAACTTCACTTTCAAGGCAAAAACTTCCCACCCAGCGGAGACTGGGATGCAGTGATTCTACCTGGAACTTCTTATTTTACTTTTCTGGAGTCTTCATCTATGTTTTACAAAGCAGGATGAGAAAAAGCTCTGTAAGTGAGGTCAAAAATATAAAATGATTTGAATCATCTCTCTTTCTGCACAGTCTGTACGTCCTAGGGGTGGTGATTCACCATTTTTTTTATCAACCAGACCAATTTTCTAAGAAAGCTTGTTGCTATTTTAAATGTCTTCTCTATTCTTACTTGTACTGAGATGCTCTGTATCTCACTGATGATTGAATGCATCTCGGAACATCCTTCTCAAGAGATAAGAAGTATTATGAATTTTCTTTTTTTTATTTTTTTTTATTTTTTTTTTTTATTTTTTGGGAAAAAGGAACAGTTCAAACATCAAGTGAGCTTAGAGGTGGCAGTGGCATTTTTAAATTTACATTAAGAACACTTCAAGGGATATTCCTTCTAATGTAGAAGGGGAATACCACTGGTAAGCAATGGAGGTATTAAGAAATTATTTATTATTATTTTAGATTTTTATTTCTAAATAGTTGTATGTTTAGCTGTTAAACTTTTCTAAGCATTGACCTACCGTGTATAGGGCAGAGGAAAGAAACTGATGTTAGACATCTGTGAGACACAAGACAGAAAATAGTAACATGGAGAAAACCCCTTCATCTTCAGTGTCCAAATGATTCAGTCCACTGGCCCATTAATTTTATAGTAATGGTGACTTTCCATCATAGAGTTTTATTTCATTCTTTGTTTAAGAAATCTGTATTTGTTGGATACATCTGTTTGTTGTTAATTTTCATGAAATGCAAAAGAGTACATAGAAACCATTTATTTCTTGATTTACTGTATGGACCACTATCTCCAGTAATTAAGGCAATTGATCTAAGGCATTTTTAAAGCCACTTTACTTTATCTAGATTAAAGTCTTTCTTCCTCAAAGACTATTTCAAATTACATCTGAAGTATGTGGATTTTACTCCTATTGATAACTACAGTTTTTCTGAGGAAGAACTGTTCTCCTATCACTACCTAAAAGCGGCTTATAAACTCTTTTCAAACACAACCACTGAAAATGAGAATATTTCCCTTCTAAAGCTTCAGCACCAGACCCCTGATAATTCCTAGTCTGTTCAAGAACAGATCGATATTTTCTCAAATAGATGGATGTGGAAAGCTTACTAGCTGAAGTTCTGTAAGTGATTAATAACATGTTATGAAATTATTGCATCTTGCTATAAAAATGTATCAGCATTTCTAAACATATATCAGATGCGATAAAAAATTAGTAATAGTTGAGTGCAAATAAAAAATTACTCTAATTCATATTCCATTATAATACATGGATTTATTTTTAAGGCACATGGGAAATACTAGTTTATATATTTATGCTATTTAAAGATTTTTATGAATTGCAGCATTCATGAAAAAAAAATCAAGGAATTAAGAATATTAATAAAACATTTTTGCATTGCCAGACGTCAGGACTGAAATGCAATAAATGCATTTAAAGTAATTATTGAGGAAAATATGCAAGTCTGATGTGGTGTCAGCAATGTGGATGAGAATTTTGAAACTGTATGACCTCATAATGATTTTTACCCAACTCTGCTCTCTTTTCAGCAGTAGGTCTCACAATACTATATCATGAAGTCAGTAGAATTTTTATTTCATATATTGAAAAAGTGAGACACAGAGAATAGTAGCTTGGTAGCTTGTCAAGCTTATAGTAGAGTGGAAATGGAATCAGCATCTCCTGAGCCCTTTCTCTTCATCCAGTGAAAGGAAATAGTTATTATTGGAAAATGCAAGAAGTAGATTTGTTCTGTCAAACTTACGGGATCAACTAAAGTCCAGAAATAGTTCACATTACTTGAGGCTCTGTTTCATGCAGTAAGCCATATTTCAGGTACCATGAGATTTAAATTATCTTCAATTATTCTTGATTTACATTGATCTATTCATACACATATAAGAACTACTGTGAAAGATGTCAAGGTTTAAGCCCAGCCAGGATCTCAAAACCATGCAGCTGCTCTCTCACTTCCCCCTTTTCTTCCTCCCCCCACTGCCAGAGGGATGAGGAGGAAGAATCAAAAGAATGTAATTGCCATGGGCTGAGATAAGAACTGTCCAGTAACTAAAGTATAACACAAAACCACTACTGCTGCCACCAATAATAATAATGATAAAGGAAATAACAAGGGAAGAGAATACAACCACTCACCACCCGTTGACCAATACCCAGCCTGACCTGAGCAGCGTTCTGGGCCTTCCGGGTCACTGCCCCCAGTTTAAATAGTGGGCATGATGTGCTGTGGTATGGAATACCCCTTTGGCTAGTTTGGATTAGGTTCCTGTCTCGGTTTCCTTCTGGCTTCCCATGCCCCTCCTCCCTGGCAGAGCATGAGACTCAGAAAGTCCTTGGTCAGAGTAAACATTACTGAGCAACAACTAAAAACATTGGCATGTTATCAGCATTGTTCTCAGACTAAAGTTGAAAACACAACACTGCACCAGCCACTAAGGAGAAAAATGACTGCTACAGCTGAACGCAGGAGAGAAGGTGCTAGTAGGTCATTAAGGCAATAATTTTCCATGTCCAGATTGACATTTAAAACCCAGATTTAGGAATTTAATGACTCAGTATAACAGATTTTGATACCTATGAAAAGCTTGGGTATCTTTGATAAGAAATCCTGCAGGACCTTATTAGCAGTTTGTTAAATGCTCTCCTGAACCTAGATGTCTGATATAAAAATAATTATGGAGCAGATGGAAAGCCTGCATATGTCTTCAGACCAGACAGAAAAACAGTTAATCAGATCCTGTAGAATGTAATTGGGAAAGTGAAATTTTCAGTGGTGGGGCTAATGTAGACTTTCTGCAGTACTAAAGAATCATTGAGAATATCTTGCAATTAGTTACCCAAAGAAGGGAGCTGCAGAGATGACAAAAGAAGGAAAAGGTGAATCCTTCCTAATTACTGAGATGCCTTCCTGATGTCAGCTTTCATAGGCACTTCCACTGGAATAGTAAGGGGGAAAAAATGCAGTGCCTGAGGAGCTATGAAACTGATAGAGCCACCACCATTAGCCGTGGAAATTCAACTAGGAAGGAAATAGAATGGCATATTCTGTCAAATGTAATAGGCAGCTGGGATGGTTTGCTAGCAAAATTAACTTCTTCTTTTTTTTTTTTTTTTTCCTGTAAGACAAGATCTGGCATACTTTATACACCATTTTCCTATGTGAGTAAAACAGTATGTTGTGTTTTATGTAGGTCCTCTTTCTCTATCCCTCAGACAATAAATTTGCATGCAGGCACATCCAGCATTATGGAATGTGGCTATCTTGCCCCAAAGTGGCAAGAAATATGCAATAATCATGCAAAGGAGAATTCGTCATTAGGTGAAACAAATTCTTAGTAGGAGAGGAATCAGAAGATCCCATGGTTAAGAATCTTTAAATTAGCCAAAGCCGATGGGATTAATGGGTCTGTTTAATAGAAAGATGAAAATACAGAACACAAGCAAAACACTTCTCAGAACATGTCAAACAGAATAATAACCAGGCATAATCAACAGCTTGAATAATTTCCAGTGTGAAGCAATTATTTTGAAAGTCACCAAAATAGACAATCTGAGCTACAAAGTAGTCGTAGTTGTTTCAATGAGAAACTTAACATAAGCCGTCAAGTGTGCGCTTGCAGCCCAGAAAGCCAACCATATCCTGGGCTGCATCAAAAGAAGCGTGACAACCAGGTCAAAGGAGGAGATTTCTGCTCTCCTGCGACCTCACTTGGAGTATTGTGTACAGTTCTGGTATCCTCAACATAAAAAGGACATGGAACTCTTGGAACAAGTCCAGAGGAGGTCCACAAGAATGATCATGGGACTGGAGCACCTCCCGTATGAAGACAGGCAGAGAAAGTTGGGGCTGTTCAGCCTGGAGAAGAGAAGGCTGTGTGGAGACCTCATAACAACCTTCCAGTGTCTGAAGGGGGCCTATAGGGATGCTGGGGAGAGACTCTTCATTTGTGACTGTAGTGAGAGGACAAGGGGTAATGGGTTCAAACTTAAACAGGGGAAGTTTAGATTGGATACAAGGAAGAAATTCTTTACTGTAAGGGTGGTGAGGCACTGGAATGGTCTGCCCAGGGAAGTTGTGAATGCTCCATCCCTGGCAGTGTTCAAGGCTAGGTTTGGCAGAGCCTTGGGTGGCATGGTTTAGTGTGAGGTGTCCCTGGCCATGGCAGGGGGGGAGGAACTAGATGATCTTAAGGTCCTTTCTAACCCTAACTGTTCTATGGTTCTATGATTCTATAAGTATGATTTCTTAGCTGCTAGTGTGAAAAGCGTTTAAATGGACTATTTTCTATGAACAGAACTTAGAGTTGTTATAACAGTAAAATAAACAAGAATTTTTGGCAAACATGAGAATTTTAGATCTTTGATGTAGCCCTGCAGTTCTCATTAATGCACTGTTCATCTTGGCAATTACACCACTTTGTTTACTCTGGTAGTTAATAGGTTACAGCATGTATGTTGAATTCTTTTAGCATTCACTCTAGCTCTGTGATCCAGCTTTCCCCAGAAGTTATAGATCTTTCCCTACAAGATACAGATCTTTTCCCAACCAAAGGAAGAGAGAGCAAGTCCATTGTCCATTCAGTAACAACCGTTTTAGATTCTACTTGTATGCAACACCTACATTTGAAGTTTTAATCTTCGATTGATCTATTTTCTTCCCTTGATAAACAGAATTTTTGTTGGCTTTGTGTCATTGAGGAAAATATTAATTTTCTTTCTTGTCATTTTGTGTTTTATTGCACTACTTTAAATGAAGTATAAAGGTCATGCAGTAATTCTGCAGTGAAAGACTATATGAAGCAATCATTTGAATAATCATGTATGACAGGAATCCTCATCCCCCCAAAAAAATAAATTCAAGCAGACAAGAGATATTGTTGCCAAAGTAAAAGCTCTTTGTAATAGGAGCTACCAAAATGTCTGACATGCCCACTGCCAATATGATCCTTACAAAGTAAATCAAGATATTGAAAACTAGGAAAAAGTCTTTGACAGAGTTTCTTCCAAACAGAAGAAAAACCAGGAGTGAATTAATGTTCCTCTTAACATACTATAGACACTAATGGGCAACATTAGTGGTGTTTGTTTTCTTCAGATAACAGAGTATTTGTTAGCTGTGTAAATGAATGTGTGATAAAGCAAACAATTACAGAGTTATTGAAAGAGCAATGACTAGGGGAAGTCCATTACTGAGCAAAATAATTTTCTTCTTGTAAGAATTTTTTTTTCCTAAAACATTTTCCTGTACGAGAATGACTACATGGCAAGAAGATCTGTTTGTGACGAATATGAGAAATACATATTGAGGCTGAATGAATAAACATAGCTATAGCTTAGTTTCTATCAGCAGAACCATGTATTAAAGCTAGTTTAATTTATTTCATTATTATTCTTAATTAAAACATCTTTTCTGATTCCAAGAGAATCTATGAATAAATAATTGGTAACATAAAATTTGTTTCTATACATTTTCTGCCAATGTTATGCATTTCATGTAATTATATTTCTGTGTGTTAAAATTAATGACAGCTAATCATTATGAAAGTAGGCTGTTAAAGGGCATATGCAGTGAAAAAAGGTTTAGTACATAAAATAATTTGATTTATGTTTTTATAATTAGTGCAATAATGATATAGCCTTGGGTACTGTCCTGGGTTCAGCAGTAGCATTCATTTTTCTCCTTCTTAATAGCTGGTGCAGTGCTATATTTTTGGCTTTTGGCCTGGGAACAGCACTGATAACACCGATGGCTTTAGTTGCTGCTCATTAATGTTTGCTCTAACCAAGGAGTTTCTGAGTCTCATGCTCTGCCAGGGAGGAGAGGAAGCCAGGAGGAAGCAGAGACAGGACACCTGACCCAAAATAACCAAAGAGGTATTCCATACCACAGCACATCATGCCCAGTATATAAACTGGGGGCAGTTACCCAGAAGGGCTAGA
>JAOEHY010011436.1:0-11545 GCA_025447955.1 Psilopsiagon aurifrons
AGGGGCAGGATCACCTCCCTTGACCTGCTGGTCATGCTCCTTTTGATGCAGCCCAGGATGCGGTTGGCTTTCTTGGCTGTGAGTGCATGCTACTGGCTCATGTTCATTTTTCCATTGACCAACACCCCCAAGTCCTTCTCCATAAGGCTGCTCTCAATCACTTCTCTGCCCAACCTGGAGCTTGGGATTGCTCCAACCCCGGTGTAGGACCTTGCACTTTTTGTGATAAACTTCATCAGGTTGGCATCAGCCCGCTTCACAAGCATGTCAAGATCCCTCTGGATCTCATTCCTCCAACATATCAACCGAACCACCCAGCTTGGTGTCATTGTCAAAGCTGCTGAGGGCGCACTCAATCCCACTGTCCATGTCACCGACAAAGCATTACAGCATCGAGAAAAAACTTGATATTTAATGGGTGGGAAAGTTTGCTAGAAGAGTGTATCATCAGAATTACCATGGTTTTGTTTTTTTTAAATGTGATGGCATAATCCACTGGATAACCCACTGGAATGGGCTGCCCAGGGAAGCTGTGAATGCTCCATCGCTAGCGGTGTTCAAGGTCATGTTGGAAAGAGTCTTTGGTGAAATGGTTTAGCGTGGTCTGCCCCTGCCCATGGCAGGGGGGTTGGAACTAGATGATCTTAAGGTGCTTTCCAATGCTAACTATTCTATGATTCTGTGATTCTAAGAGCTTGGTAAAAGAGAAACATACTATAAAACAGAACAGTGAGAATGCATGAAATCTGATTAATTCCCCCTTTTGGGGGATTTATAGAATAAGAAATAGATGAAAAAAATCTCACAGATGGGCATTAAAAAACCCAGAGAAACAAAATGCTAGGTGACTGGCTACAATAAAATGTATTCTACAATACTATGAAAAAATGACATGATGTGTAGATATGGGATTGTTGAGTCTGCAAAGCCCTTGGTGAGATAAATGGGGAAATTCACTGCTCTCAGAGATATAATTTCTAATTTTCTTCATCTTGGGAAGACATGTGGTTACACTCTGCTACCTTTAATTGGTTGCAGGCTCTGCTCATGCTTTCAAGGTTATAGCAAGGAAGACTAGAAAAAAAGCTGTGTTTTATTTTGGTTTTAATGAATACTGAAATGCTAGAGTCCCTGTTGGTTGTGAGAAGTACTTTCCACGGCAAAATATGTAGCCATGAAATAAACTGGGCCTTGGATTAATTTATTTCCTCACAACTTTTTTTAACTTTATATTCTTTTTTTTCACAACTGCTAAGATTTGAAAGATTATTTCTGAGGGATTTTCAATAAAGTTTCACTTCCATTAACAAGTAAAAAAATAATGTAAACCATATGCAAAATAACTGAAGTGCTGTACAATCCTGAGTATGCAGGGTTTTATTGCTTCAGATGATGGTAGTCTCCTAGAAGAGATAAAGTCCACCCCTTTTACTTTCTATGCTGGTGTAACTGGACAGGATCAGCCTACATGTCATGACAGAAAACCAAGTATGTTGCCATGTATAGGCTAGCAATTGCCTAGTTTTATCTGTGGTAGAGATTCCCTCCTCTTCATCTAAGGTAGCAAGGAGTTAATATGACAGTACAAACCGAGAAGTTTTAAATCAGGGATTCCTATATTACTAGATACTTGCGAATAAATTAAAGAAAATACAAAAGGAGAAGTGTGATGAAAGCAATAAAAATTGTATTAAATTATGTGCAGTGAGATATTTCTTCAGGATGTAGCTAATATTTTTTTCACCTTGCTGTTAAGAATTGTATGGTTTTTGATCCAAAGTTATTCTTTAATCTGTCTCTGTTATGTTGCTGATTACTGAAAACAAACAAACAAGAACACACAACAATTTAGAAGTTCTGGATTCTAAAATATGTGCATTTTTTCCTTATTCATCAAGTTAGTCAGAAATAATGAACTAATTTCCTGAAGAAAAAGGAAATAAAATTATCTCTACAGCAATATCCCAGGTCTGAAGAATATGTAAGAAGTGTATAAATATGTTCTTGATGTTGTTCAGAGATTGCATATTTTTCTGTTTTCTCTGTTTTTAAATAGCAGCAGGATGCAATAGGTTCAGTTCTCAGTTATGCCACTATAAATTGAGAAAACCATAGACAGGAAAAAAAAACCACAAACATAAAAGCTTCTATGTAAAAGGCAGAATACCATCACAGATCACACAATCTGTTATATGTATTTCACTGTTATAATAAGATTCTTTCAGATGACATGAATATCAGATGTGTAACAATGACGTACGCAAGATATATACTAATCTGTAATGTATAAGATCAGTAAAGTGGTATTTTTTTATTTTATGCCTGTTCCAAACACATATTTTTAACAGGATTTTTCCAGACATGCGAAATGAATCCCATTAAGTTTAGAGCACATTGTTATTGCATGTTCTGATAGCAGTTATGCATACACGACTACTACACAATTCTCTCTTTTTTAAAAAGAAAAAAAAAAAAAGAGAAAAAATTATCATAAAAAAAGCTCCAACAGAATTCTACCTTTAGAAAACAATGAATGGGAGATAAAATTAATATCTCAAATACATCAGGCAGAAGCTTCATGTCATAAACTTTTTCTTTCAGCTCATTTATAAAGTTTGGGTTTTTTTGCCATTTGCTTGGGTTTTGAAATCCTGTGAAAGGTGATTTTGGTCAAAAGCTGAATACAGTTCTTATAAGCAATTTCCTTAAAAGAAGAGAATCTATCAAAGAGTCGCAGTCTTTCAGTTGCTGAATGGAGAATCTCATTTGTAAAGTAAGTGTACTGATGCTTTACCAGCAGTTTTAAAACACCCCTGGTAAATTCAGTTCTGTCCCTTCCTGTTTTGTGAAATTTCTTTGTAATCTGGGCAAGTGTAGTATTTTTCCTCCTCTGTGTTTGATAAAAGTGCATTGTTTTATTCTATTATAAAGTTTTGAGTGAAGAATATTGCAAAACCTGTCAGTCCTCTGACCTATCAGGATATAGGCATCTTAAATTGAGTAACTAATGCTAGTTACAGTAATGACTTTATGCTTCAGTGATTAACATACCATCACCTCACACCACAAGTGACATATAAAATCAATAGTAGCCATTCAGATAATATAGTGATAAAAATCAGAAGCTCATAAAAAGTGAATATTTTTGTTCTAAGAGCAAGTTATAAATAGTGTGGTTTGAAAACCCCCCAAAATTAAATGTTGAGCAGTTTCTCATTTTGTGCTTATTATATAAGCTTTGACCATTTTGCATTAAGGCAGAAGTTTTATGAGAAAAAGAATATATAATATAATATATAACATAAATAGTAATATATATAACATATACATATAAAATTAAAATTGAACTACAAAAAATGATGACAAATAAGCTGAATGCAAGTAGCACAGTTTGATTTCATAGAAGACCTGAACCAGTGCAATGAGATATACACTGAAATGTCAGTCATCGCTCAAAAAAATCCTATTCTCTGGATCTTATACAACAGCAGCAACAAAAAGCATAGCTAAAGCTGCGCTGTGCAGTAGTGTCTGTCTTTAATCACCTTGGTATCTGCGATTTGAGCCTTTCTCTTCTCACAAATTTATGACTTCATGCTCAGCATGTCTCATTCTGATCTGTTTTACTGATTTTAGTTATTTGAAGGCCACAGAGAGTTTTTCCAGATTGATTCTAGAAAGTTTAAGCCAATACATGCCATAACTGGTCCCAACTACTTCCACAGCAAAAACATCAAAAAATTAGTCTTTTCACTGAAATTAAAGGAGCAGTAGTTGCTGGCCCTCCATGTCTCATCACAGTACTGCTTGCTGGTTCGTTCGGTTAACTTAAGCCCGAAGTTCAGAGGGACAATGTGGCTGTGTAAATATGAAGGGGGAAAAGTGAAGCAAGCCAGGAAAGAGTGGCTGGAATTTAGTTTGCCTTCTTTATGGAGAAATTCTTCTGACTCCACATTAATGTCTTACACAAAGAAGGCAAGACTGAGTTCACAGGCAAAACAAATAATGATCAGCAAAAAAATTAAGAAAAGTTATCACTTATTTCTTGAGTCGACCAGCATTCAAAGGTGGCTGCAGTATTGTAGGGTAGATAAAACACAGTGAAGAAGTTACCACACAAGATTTCAACAGTGAAGGTTATTTTTTTTGTGTGTCCTGCAGTTGCAGGAAGATACTCAGTTCCAAAAGAAAAGCTCCTACCTAAAGAAGAGTCTCAAGCCAGTTTGTGACATTACTTCAAGCAGAAGCTGGCAGTTTTATCCCTTGCATTATTTCCTTGTTTTTTATATATTTTGCAACATAAAAGAACTAGTATAAATGAACTATAAATACAGTTGTTTGTTTTTTTTTTAAAAAAAGAAACACTTTCTATGTAAATAAAATATATTATTAATGTGTGTAGGTGTGTTGAAAAAAGGAGATGAACACATTGGAATTTTTTTCTTATTTGAAAACCAAAGTGCAGAAATTAGTCCCTAGGGATTCAGGCAGACACAACATTTTTGCTCTAGTAAATGACTCATATGACTTCACCTCACTAAAATTACAGATGTCAATAAATTCCTTAGAGGCGCATTCTTTATTTTCCACAAAGATCATACAACTGTCAGTATGGCACCTGTCCTCCAAATTTTTTTTCAGTGATTCAGTATTAGCGTTCTCTAGCCTTCTGCTTTCTCTTTTTAAAATAAGAAGTGCATTAACATTCTGCATCTGAAATGTATGACTTGATATCCTATATCCTTCTAAAACAAGGTTAGAAGGATTTTTACCAGGTAGCAAATTTTCTTCTGAGGTTCACTGTAAATACCACCTGCCTGGTATAGACATACTGCTGTGGAATCACTAGACGGAGATTTTGCAGAAGAATTCCATAACAAGTCAGTGTCACAGGTCATAGAATCATCTAGGTTGTAAAAGACACTTAATTTCATTTAGTCCAACTATTAACCTAATACTACCAAATCCATCACTAAATCATGCCCCTAAGTGCCATATCTACACATTTTTTGAATGCATCCAGAAATGGTCACTCAGCCACTTCCCTGGGCAGCCCGTTCCAATGCCTGACTGCCTTTGTGGTGAAGAACTTTTTCTTAATAGCCAATCTAAACAGCCCATGATGCAACTTAGGTGTTTTCCCTTCATTCTATCACTTGCTCTTGGGAAAAGAGACCAGCACTCACCTTGTAACAACCACCTTTCAGGTGCTTGAGGGGGAGAAATAAAGTCTTCCTTTAGCCTCCTTTTCTCCAGGCTAAACAACCCCAATCCCCTCATCTGTTCCTCATGAGACCTGTGCTCTAGACCTTTCATCAGTTTCATTCCCCTGTGCTCTAGACCTTTCATCAGTTTCACTCCCCTTCTTTGGACCCACTCCAGTACCTCAATGTCTTTCCTGTAGTGAGGGGCCCAGAACTGATCACATTATTTGAGATACAGCTTCATCAGTGCCAAGTACAGCAGGACAACCACTTCCCTGGCCCTGCTGGCTGCACTATCTTTGGTACAGGCTAGGATGCTGCTGGCCTTCTTGGCCATGTGCGCACAAGCTGGCTTATATTCAACCAGCTGTCAATCAGCATCCTCAGGTCTTTTTCGGATGCGCAGGTTTCCAGTCACTCTTCTCCAAGCCTGGAGCATTGCATGGGGTTGTTGTGACTCAGATGCAGAACCTGGACTGTTCCTTGTTGAACCTCATAGAATTGGCCTTGGTGCATTGATCCAGTCTGTCCAGATCCCTTTGCAGACCCTTCCTACCCTCTAGCAGATCAACACTTCTGCTCAAGCCAGTGCTGTCTGCAAACTTGCTGAGGATGCGCTTGATCCACTAATCCAGGTCGTTAATAAAGATGGTCTCAGAACTGAGTCCTGGGGAACACCACTTGTGACCCATGGGCAACTGGATTTAACTCCATTCACCACCACTCTTTGGGCTCTGCTGTTCAGTCATTTTTTTACCCAGTGTAGAGAACACCTATCCAAGCCATGAGCAGACAGTTTCTCCAGAAAAATGCTGTGGGAAGTGGTGTCAAAGGTTTCACTAAAGTCTAAGGAGACAACTAGAGCCTTTCCCTCATCCAATAAACTGATCTGCTTGTTGTGGGAGATCAGATTTGCCAACCAGGACCAGGCCTTTCATAAAGCCATACTGAACGGGCCTGATCATCTAGTTGTCCTGTATGCACTGCATGGTGACACTTAAGATGATCAGCTCCACAATCTTCCTCATCACCAAAGTCAGACTGACAGGCCTGTAACTCCCCAGATCCTCTTTCCAACTCTTCTTGATGGGCTTCTCATTCACTAACATCCAGCCAACTGGGATCCCCCCAGTCAGCCAGGACAGCTGACAAATGATTGAAAGTGTCTCAGTGCGCACTCCTTCCAGATCCCTCAGTCCCCTTGGGCAGATCCCACCCAGTTCTATAGACCTATTTGTGCCCAAGTGGTGTAGCAGGTTGCTGACCATTTCCCTTTAGATTATGTTGCCTTCATTCTGATCCCCAGCCCTGTCTTTCAGCTCAGGGGGGCTGGCTACTTGGAGAACAACTGACCTTACTAGTAAAATCATTTTACGTTGGATAGATACTACTATAAAGAAAGCTATACAGACATAAATATATATAAACATTCTACTAAATTTTGAAAACAAAATTATGGAATCAGAATAAATTGGGAATCTTTGGCATTGATATCAGCTTTACTTTCTGTATAATAAATCAGAATCTGGGAACTTGTCTGTAACATAAAAGTATAATTGAATACTAATGCTGGTTATTTTTCTCCTGTGAGTATGTTCACAGACATTATATGTTGTTACATACATACATACATAAATGCACAGGACTATATACACTTCTGTAAGTGAACAACAGTGTTATAAAGTAGCTTAATTTCTTCAACAGAAGAATTATTTGTTACCAACTTTTCTGTCTTATCATGAAAGACATGATGGAAATAATGAAATTATAAAGGCAATTTGGCAAAGAAGAATGACTAAAAAAGCAGCTGCAATGCCTGGCTGTATCATTCAAGCTATTTCCAGTAGGCAAATGGAGATGTGATTAAATTGTGATTGTGCAAGCTTCAGTTGGAATATATATTCTTTTGAACAAAACAAAAATTACATGATTTGCATGGGAAATTACTATATCATCTGCACTGGGAAACTTATTAAAGGAACAGAAACCGAAAAAAACTTTGGCTTGCCTAGCCTAACCAAATTAATGTTCTCTCCAAATCCGTGAAGGTAAATACCAAGAAAGCAGAAATTCTAATCAGCAGCATTATTATAGTATTAATAGTATTAATATTATCCTCAAACACTAAAAAAAAAAAAAAAAAAAAATAAAAAAGTAAATTTGCTGGAATTAAAATCATAAAATCAGAAAAAAAGGTTTCTAAAAGAACAGTACAACTTCACCTTGTCAGACCAAGAAGAGCAGCAATTAACTTCATAAATGTGTGTACATTTACATAATATGTTTTTTCTGTCATAATAGATACCTATGAACAGCAGTGCATAGGCCAATTAAAAAAGAAAATCATTTGACAAAAAAAGAAAATCATTTATTGCCTGTTACAGCCCATCAGCTGCATGTTCATAGAAATATGTCTCTCAGAAGAGATATGCTGTAGTTTGGAATGACCATACTTTTACTGTAGTCTTGAGTAGTGAGAGTTAATTTCACACTGTTCAGGAGAAATTGATGAAATTTCATTAAGAGAAATTGATCCATAATAAAGATCTGTTCAAATATATTTGTAGGGTGCAGAATTACCAGGATGCAATATAAGAGATTCTGTAGCGTTTTTCAAAATCAGCTATACCATTCTGTTCTAGTTCAGGTTTTGTATAAAATTATTTCTATGTATTTCTACAAATACATTAAGCAAACTATCATGCATTAATCTTCCCTCACCCTTTCATCCAAAGGAAAATATTGCTAAAACTTTTTTCTTTTTTCACTTAAAAATTCTGGTTTATGTTCACTTATGTTTTTTTGTTACAGAGTCCTTAGATCTTCACAGTCTTCAGCCAACAACACGTAAAGTGTTATTTCCCACATGAGTAATTTTTACTCTAACTCTTGCACTGTATATGAAGAGGGAATCTATAACCACAGCCTATGTCTAGAAGTGATTTTTTTTTCAGAGTGAACACTCATACAGTTTTTGCATGAATATTAAAGAGAATTAATCATCTATCACAACATGACTGTCTCTTCTATTTATTGGAAGATATAGAATTGACAAAGAAGGAAAATGGACGTAAATCAGAAACTGAAGAATAGTTCTGTTAGAATTAAACAGTTGTTTTCACTCTAGATTAAAGAACTGACTAAAGAGTTTGGCATAGCCATGAATGCAGTAAGATGAACAAAGTACATGTGACCTTGTACAGAATTTGGAGAATTTTAAAATTTCTAAATTTTTTTTGCCATTTTTTTTTCCAAAACTAAATAAAAATATTAAATTTTGGGTCAACCAATTTTTTTTTTCATTATTGATAAACAGCTGTTCATTACTAAAAGAAATCTTCTGCATTGTTAAAAAATGGTAGCATCTGTTCTTGAGAAATTTTATACAACTGAAATTAATACTTTTTTGGTATAGTGAACAAAAATAAGAGTTGCTTATTTACGTATGCCAGACAGAAAACAGCACGGCAAGACACTTACAATATGTTGTCATAGCATCAAAGTCTGTATCTTGTGTTTCTGTATTATACTGAACTTCATGAATAGCGAATTATGTCCAACACCACAACAGAAGCCCATTAATAAGCAGACTTTATGCTGATGATACTAACTTCAAAAGTGAAATTTGATTGGCTTGCACCTCACTTTTTCCCAGAAACTTGAGTTAAATTTATGTTCCTAGGCTCTGCCTCCTCCCCTTCTAGCTATATACACTCTTTATCTATAAAGCGCTTGGTGGAGACGCTGAAGAGAAGCAAGATTGTTGCTGGTTTAGATATATTGCTGTTTCGTCTGATGCAGAAATGCAGCTTTTGACAAGAATTATGCTATCTGTAGGTTATATGGTAACGCAAAGATAAGAAATCCAAGGTCTTAACATTACCTTAAGCTTTTTCTTAGATGTCTCAGTGATCTTCTTTGTTAGGAATAAGATGCATCTCATTATCAGATCTGACAATGAACATAGTGCTCACAATAGGCATCCTTGTGCTGTAAAGGTGAATTATGTATTTTTTAGAACTAAAACTTATATAGGTGTGATTCCTTTTTCTTATTCCCTGCTGCTTGTTGCATTCTGCTTCTGCTCTTCCAGCTGCTACGCATATCTGATTTTATTAAATTCGTTAAAGGTGATAATATCATTTTTGAGTGTGATCTCGGGTGTGCTGAGAATGAAATACTATAGATTAAACCAACAATCACTTAGATGTGTTACCATTTCCTTAGCAAAAAAAAAAAAAAAAGTAGGGGTCATAGAATGCATTTATCACTACAAGAGAAAGTTTAGGAGACGTAGTACACAGAGTCAGAGGAAACACAACTTTACTAGTGCAACTGGGTAAAAATACCTGCTCAGAGAATATTATAAAAAGTTAAGCAATATAGACAGAAGTAATTACCCCACTCCAAACAATTGCAAGATGTCCACAGCATGAGTACTGCATCCTATTTTTGGCCCTGCAGTGAGAAGACATTTTCATATGAAGAAAGGCTGAAAGAGTTGGGGCTGTTTAACTTGAAGAGAAGGCTCTGGGGAAATTTTACTCTGGTCTTCCAGTACTTAAAGGGGGCTTCTAAGAAAGACAATTTTTTACCAGAGTCTGTACTGACAGGACAAGGGGTAATGGTTTTAGACTATAAAGGAGGGGATATTTAGCTTGACATGAGGAAGAAATTCTTTACTACGGGGGTGATAAGACACTGGAACTGGTTGCCCAGAGATGCTGTGGGTGTTCCACCATTGGAAGTGTTCAAGGTCAGGTTAGATGGGGTTTTTTACCAATCTAATCCAGTGGAAGGTGACTCTGCCCACAGCATGGGGCTGGAACTGTATCTTTGAATCTCCCTTCCAATCCAACCCATTCTTTGATAAATGTTAGCAAGTTTAGCACATAGTGATATTTGGGAGCTGAAGGACTTTGCCTGTGAGAGGAGGCTGAGGAAGTTGACCTTGTTCAGCCTGGAGCAGAGATGGTTTCTGATGGACTAAAAAGCAGCACCAGAACCTGTGAGAAAGTTATAAAGAAGTTGGAGCTAGCATCTTCAGTGAGGCACAGCAGATGGATGAGAAGCAACAGATGTAAATTGAGAAAACAAAGATTCAGACTGCTATAGGGAGAAATTCTTTCTGATGAGGACTTATGGGCAGTACAACAGGTTGCCCGGAGAGGTTGTGTGGTCTCTCCATTCTTGGAGATTTTTCAAGACCTGAAACAAATCCTGGGAAATCTGATCTCATAGCTGATTCAACTTTGGATCATCTGATGTATCTTCTAATGAGAATTGTCCTATGATCCCATGAATAAACATGTTTTGTCCAGGAATAATAGGCAATGTAATTTCTAATAGTCTGTCTTTTCCATCTCAGACTGATTCCTAAGACCTGTTCACTGAACACAATATACTCCTATAAAAGCATAGTAGTATGTATAGATATATATATATCTGTGTTTATGTATAAGTAGATAGTATATATGTATATTCACACTCTTAGAAAACTAAACCTTGTCTTCTATTTGTTCATAGAAAATATTAAGTGAGAGTCAGTTTATCAAATACTCCAAGAAAAAGAACTAAGATCCTAATCAATATTATTTGTGAAACCTGTCCACACATTGGAAAACAAATTAAATATTTCAGTAATCATATGTGTTAACAAGAAGACATGCCTCAATAGTCCGTTATAACTGGAATTTTTCCTTTTCTAAATACTTCATGACAAAGTATATTTCATCAGTACAGTCTGACTGGAAAATTAAAAATAGATTAATAGAACTATTAATAATGATTGCTTTTAATAAAAATTTACTGACATAAAATAAAGAAAATCCCTAATTGAACTGAATCAGTCACTTCTGGATGTGTACTTTGTTGTATATTCATCATTTATAATAAATGAGAAGATGGTCTTCAGATGGTCTTGAATCAGATCCTCTCCTACAACGGGCCCAAGGTCTTTATTCTCACTGTCCCTGCATCTGCCTTCCAAGACTTGTGTGATGCTGTCAGAGCATTTGCCAGTGTGGACTGAGGCAAAGAAGTCATAAAGAACCTCAGCCTTCTCCAAATCCAGGATAGCCAGTTCTCCTGATAGCTTCTGGATAGGGCGCACATTTTCCCTAGCTTTTTATTTGCAATTGTCGTGGTTTAAGCTGTAAATCAGCCACGCAGTTTGTTAACTCACCTCCCCCTCCTAAAAGAGCCGCCGCGGTTTAAGCTGTAAAACAAGCAGTTTTGTTCGCTCACTTCCCCCTCCTTCTTCCCCCCCCCCACTCCAAAAAAGGGGGGGGGGAGGGGAAAATGGGGAGAAAAATCAAAAGAATGTAACTCCCACGGGTTGA
>JAOEHY010011437.1:0-38917 GCA_025447955.1 Psilopsiagon aurifrons
TTTAAGTTTAAACCCATTACCCCTTGTCCTATCACTACAGTCCCTAACGAAGAGTCCCTCCCCAGCATCCCTATAGGCCCCCTTCAGGCATTGGAAGGCTGCTATGAGGTCTCCACGCAGTCTTCTCTTCTCCAGGCTGAACAACCCCAGCTTTCTCAGCCTATCTTCATACGGAAGGTGCTCCAGTCCTATGATCATCCTCGTGACCCTCCTCTGGACTTGTTCCAACAGTTACATGTCCTTTTTATGTTGAAGACACCAGAACTGCACACAATACTCCAAGTGAGGTAGGGAAGATTATTCTCTCATGGTCTATAATTCAACTCACCATTCAGATATTTTTTGTTTAATGTGAAATCTTCAGTAGCAGATAACGAGTGAATACCTGTGTTTAATATTCTTCTTCCAACTGAAAAGATATTTCAGGGTTTCTGAAATATGCCAACACCTCAACAGCAGACCCTTCTAAAACAATCTGTTGAACAGGTGAGCAAACTGAATAAGGAGCAACAAACCAAAACAGTATGAGGCTGTGAAATCTTTCCAGATAAATAAAAATGATGATGAAATCATCTTGCTAAAAGAAGCGGTGGTGCAAAGAATGACAGAAGATAATGAGAAGCTGGGCTGTAAAAAGAAGAATTTATTAAGGGGATATTTTAAACTTAAGACTTCTGTAAATTACTTCGCAAATAGGCTAAGCGCTATTAAGAAATTCTGTGCTGCACCGTGCTATCAGTTTACATATTTAAAAGACTTCTGCTGTAACTCACACATTGATAAGCTGCCATATAACAGGACACTTGAGGCAAAAAAGCAGAGATTCATTTGACAGCCAAGAGATGATAAAAACAAACAAATAAGATAAAAAGAAAGACAAAGAGGAAAAAAGAGAGTTGGGCATCTAATCACTATGTTTTCTGTTTCTCAGGGTGCTTCCTATAAAAAGAAGTAATCTATTTTCTCTCTTAGGTAAGCTAGCATAAACTAGCCATGACCCTCTACCTGTTTTATTTTTTTTTTCCCTGCTGCACTGTTTGTGTCAGAAGTTAAACAGATCCCACTTTTTTCACTGCACTGTAAAATGGTATGCACAGCATGAGTAAACACAGGAGAGCAATCAGTGAAATAAGACAAGTTAATCAGCTTTTTGTCACTTGCTTACCTGTATGTGGTTTTAAGCAAACGTGCAATAGTATTTTATTATAAAGCTAGGAAACTCTTTAGGTAAACACAACTATTTGAAAGAAAAAAGTATTCTTTTCTGTTTGTGTTGTAAGAGAAAAAGCCAATCTACTTTTCCATGTTTAGGAATCCACTTTGTCAAGTTCAGGGTATACAAGATGTTAAAGGGTCAATAAAAACCTTGTTAGGTGTTTTGGAGATCATTTTGGGTTGTAAACCCTGCTGAGGATTATCAAGAAAAGGAAATACTACAACAAGGGAAACAATGTGGAGCATAGCCCCAGACAGCAAAGTTACAGTTGGCCATCTGCTATTCAGTTTGACTCCTGGGAAGAAATACCACCACTCCTGAGAAAGAATCCTCAATAAGAAACTGAAAAGCTTGCAGATAGAAAGAACAAGTCAGATATCTAATGGCCCAGAAGTTTTCTTACAGAACATAGAATTGTCTTAGGGAGAAGACAATGGCTCCTCCTAACAAATTTACATTTGGAAGGAGAGAAAACCCCACCTTACACCACAAAACCCAAACTAGTAGATATTTCAGACTGCAGATGGATCATCAGCTACAGATACATACTGTAGATAATATATAGATCTCCAAAAGGAATGGGAAGTAGTATTACACACAATATGTGTTATTTCTTGGAATATTTTCATTTCTGTTATAATCTCAAATTACAACTAGCGTTATAAAGATAGGTGAATGTCTACTGAAAGAAAAGCATAAAGCAGAACAAAATGGCACTACTAAAAGAAAATGTGGTTGTGCTGATTGTAAAATGCAAACTACTATAAATGGGAACACAACCATTTTAAGAGCAGTTAGCACCTGAAATGCGTCCAATGCACAAGAGCATTAAGGCTCTCCTTTGATTCATAGTGTACGTGTCTGATGGTAAATAAGAATGAGTTAGCAGTATGAAAGTAAACATATGCTTTAATTTCTAGTCTAGCTGGCTACATCACCTTGCCTTACAAAAGTGCCCCTGAGCATCGACTGTGGTCTTGCTTACTATATAACTTGCTCTTCTAGGTTTTGCAATTGAAGAATCTATATTGGATCTCACCCATCACTGCCATGTTTGTGCTACTACCTATGATTTAGCAGGAAACCTCTGCTGCAACAGCAAGTTGCACTACAGAATTCAAATATTTTGAACCAAAAACCTTTTTGGCACATAGTATTTGAATTACCATTCTTTCTTGCTTCCTGAACTGTCTCTGACCAAGATCATATCACTCAGTCTGTGCCCAGCTTCCCTACTTCCCTTACAGTCCAGATCAGGATTGGCTCCTACTTACCAAACTCACAACAGATTGCATTGTTCATATGCCGTTCTTTCTTTTATTCCAGACTTCTGTCCTCCTTCTGTGCATTTTCACCACTATTGATTAAAAGGATGTCTGAAAGGGGCCTATAGGAACGCTGGAAAGGGACTCTTTCTTAGGGACTGTAGTGAGATGACAAGGAGTAACGGGTTCAAACTTCAACAGGGGAAGTTTGGATTGGATATGAGGAAGAAATTTTTTACTGTAAGGTTGGTGAGGCACTGGAATGGGCTGCCCAGGGTAGTTGTGAATGCTCCATCACTGGCGGTGTTCAAGGCCGGGTTGGACAGAGCCTTGGGTGACATGGCTTAGTGTGAGGTGTCCCTGCCCATGGCAGGGGGGTTGGAACTAGATGATCTTCAGGTCCTTTCCAACCCTAACTATTCTATGATTTTATGATATTTTTTTCTCCAGCTTTGTTTATTTCTAATAATTCCCCTGCAATTCATCACACAAAACTTTTAAGGTCTCATTTCTAGATTTATTTTTAAGCCAATATCTCAGTTTGTTTGTTTGGACAATATTAGAATCAAACATGAAGAAAAATCAAATAAAATCTGACTCTTTTTTTTTTGCATAAAATGAAGAAATATTTCAAGAAATCTTTTTTTTTTTTTTTTTAATGAGATTAATATAATTCTAGCCACACTAAAAGAAACCCCTACGACCTATTCTGCTTTTTATCATTTTTAAGAAATTTGACAGGAAAGAATAACAATAAAATTAGACCAAATGGGCGCTTGCTTAACTTACAATATGCACATAAAACCAACTCAAGATAAAATATTTCTGCACCTTTTCCAATAGTTTTCTCAGTTTTCAAGAAAAATCAACCTAACAGTCTAGACTCAATTATGTGATTTTTGAAAATAAGCTTATAAAATTAAGTGCATTCTGCATATAGGGAAGCTTGCACAGGGGACAGAAGATCTCTTAAGACACCAATGTCTTTGGTCAGTCTGAAAATCAGCTCTCTAGAATATGAAATGCAACCTAAGCCTTGGGCTGAGACATTAGCAACTGAAGTTCTACACAGTTGTCAAAGGAGAAAAGAGAGAACTTGCAGTATAAATTATATTAATCCAGAAGCTTAAATACATCTCTTTCCACCCACTGCATACTCCTAACTTCTTGAGCTCTAAACAGACAATAATACAAAAAAATACTAGTTTTTACAATTTTGTCTACTTATCTTTTGGAGAAAGCTAACACGGTTTTTCTTTTAGATAAAGAATTTGAATAAATAAAAGCCAGAATTTTCTAACATGGTGTCCAGTTCCAGAAATCAAATTCGATGTATTTTAGATCAAAATTTGGCAGGTGATGAATACCTTGCTGCCACATTCGGTTTTGTCAGCTTCTCTCAAAAATGGTCAACAGCCAGGAAATTATTGGCTTGGCTGTTGCACTTAGTATCCTGTCTCAGAGCGGAATACAATCTGAAGGAAACCTAAAAGGATTTTGGTTTACTTTTTAAATTAAAAAATGGGTTAACTTATGCCATCTAGTTCTGAATATCTGTAAGGGCATAGTCAGCATAAAACAAACTGAGCAATGTCAAGTAAATTGCAGGAGAAACTGCTGTGTTATCTAGATCACAATACTTTAAATGTAATCCATTAAGTTCAAATATAATTTCATGTCTAAAACCAAACTTGTAACCCATTGGAACCCCACTGTGAACAATATATTCAGAAGAAACTAATCTAAAAATGAGAAATGGAAACTCGCTTTGACAAAATAAAAGGAGAAAAGAGTACAGGGACTAGATTTGTACCATTACTCAGGATCAGCTGCAGCTGGTATAGAATTGAGGAATAAAATATAAGTGGATACATGTCCAGGTAGCAGAATAAGGCCACATATGCAATACTACTGCCCATCTGTCAATAAAACATGAAGCTGAATGCTAAAGAAACCTCAATGCAAACTTCAGGCAGCAGCAGAAAAATGTTTAACTTCTATGAAATATCTGATAGTGCATTGTAGCACCTAAACCACAGGGATATTATTTACTCAATGTAGAATAAGCTGGCATGTTTATGCTTTGAGGCTGAATTGGAGAGGGCAAAGGGAAAAGGTGTGAGAAATGGACTAGATAAAGATAAAAGCTGGAACTTACACAACAACTACCATTTACACAGGTAGAAACATCAGAGATTTAAGCAAGCACTAGATAAATCCAGAAGACAGGAGCATCAATTATTCAGCAACTTGAAATACAAGTCACATCAATTCAAATTTGCTATTTTATACATGTACACTTATACAAAAAAGAAGAGTGTTTTTTTCTCATTCTTTGCATTTATATGAACTATTTCACTATCTCCCTTGTGGTATATATTCTCAGTAGTGTTTTCAGCAACACTGTCACAGGGGGAAAAGTGATTATTTTTTTTTCCCTCCCCAGAAGTATGCAGCAAGGATAGACTCATTAATTTAGAATATTTAGCATTCAGTGCTGTCTTGGAAAGCTACAGAATACTTCTCCGGAGTACATGGGAAAACCAGCGAGCTTTTGAGGAACGGACTTCACTTGAGGCAAGATCATTTTGTATAGATATTTGTGGATAAATAGGGCTGAAAAAGCTTTAATTAGGCCTATCCCTCCCATACAATAACTCATGAATAAAAATGAACATTTTTTTTTTGGTCTCCATGGCAACCTTCTCTTACGAGAATTTTCAAAGACTTTTTGTAGTAAGAAATTGTTACTCAAATATGTACAGAATGGAAATTCTCAATTTTCACACTCAAAATCCTGTTCTCAGTGTTGAGCTCCATGATTCTTGCAGACATGCTTGCCAAATAACAAAACAAATATTTTTAATATTAAACAAACAACATTCAAACTGTATTTTCTATGTCAGAAAATGTTCACTTCATGCCAGAAGCGAACATTAGTTGGAGGTAATGGATAAACCTTCCTATACCTGGAGAGGCACTTGTAGTGCTTTTTTAAAGAAGAGTACCTACTTCAAGCAGCCACCTAATTTTTAAGTCTCCTACTGACTGGGTTTCTAAGGTCTTAACCCTGATTCTGTGACAAGTACCTTTGCTGATGATAATTCTTAACTCAAGAGCAGAAAACACTCTTCTACTCACAATAATATTTTCCAACCTCTCTTTTTCCAGGCATTTAAGAAGAATAATTAAGCTTGAACTCCAGAGAAAGGATAAGTGAAGGAAACAGGAGACATGTTCATACAGAATTAAATTTTTCAGAACGGTGGTGTGCAGCAGCCTCTCTCTTTGGTTCCTTTTACAACTGGATTCCTCAGGCTTCCCTGCCTCATGCTTTAAGCTACTCTTCTTTCATGGACTCAAGATATCTATTCTTCTAATTAAATGCAAAAATAATTAGTTGCAAGAAGAAATGTAAAACTATGTGTAACAACTTGTTCTACATGTCAGCTGGTAATCCAGCTATTTGACAGTAGCACAAAGATGGTGTGGAGGAGGAGGAAGGAAAATTAATATAGCATCATATATTCTCTCATGACAGATTTGCAGAACTTGCACACAAGCATCTAACTCAACCTGGAAAGGGGATAGAGAAGGGACAAAAACCCCTTGTCTTTCACGTCATATCCCTCAGTGTTTGAATATGCTGATGCTTGCATATGGCTAAAAAGTAATGAGAAGCAAATACTATATAGTAGCTACAAAAGAGATCAAAGTGAACCACTTTGGAAATGCTACAATAAAAAAGGCATCACTCCTTTCAACAGAGGGATTTTGAAGATGTCTCTGTTGTTTGATTCTGCCAAAAGCTAAAGAGACTCCAAAGGAACAGAGCAACAGATTTCAAGGGACTTTTTTCAGACAAAATCTACTCCAGCCCCAAAGCAATTCTACCTGTAACACACCAGGCAGGATTTTTACTCATGTTTCAATGTTATCACATGTTATTCAGGGGGACAGTCCAAATTTCAACTGTTGTTGCTTTAAAAGACCAAAGTTCATCTAAATAGTGTTCATATATGCTGTTACATCCCTTAAGTTTTTCTCTGGAGCTCCTGGCATGTGAACCTTGTATGACAAGTGTGGATTTAGGGGTTTTCCTCTCATTTCATTTGATACTCTGGCCATAAATAATGTTATCTCTGAACACTGCACCTAAAGTGGTATGATGTTCTTTGGTTAGTGGAAGGACTATACCATTGGCCTTATTGTTATGCTTTTAAAGATGACAATGATTGAGCTATACATAAAATGATTGGCTTGCTGTACTGAGGAATAGAAGATCCATAATTCCAACTGAACTTCAACAGATGTGGCAGTTCAACACCTCTGAAAGTAAGACTTTTATAATACTTTTTTCCACTCTTCCTATTGCCTCCCGAGAAGCTTGAAAGAGAAATCTGTTTGAGCTCTGGACTGTTTTCTTTCATAACCCGCATGTTCTGCTTTGTTATGGTTAGTAGCCTCATGAGCCTTTCTGTGCTGATAATGATTCATATAATGATCTGGGGAAAAATGAAGTATTTTTAATAAAGGATTACACTAGGGTTATGGAGAGATATAAGAAAAAAGTAATTCAAATGGGACTCTAGCAAACTTGACAATGCCTCTTTAATTTACCCAGCTTTTAGAGATAAGCCAGTTGCTGGGTGTATTTATGGGAAAAGCAAAGGATGAAATACTTAAGCTGTATTCCTTATTCTCTGAAGACATTTTGTTTGACCTTGAATAAGTCACCTCAGTTCATGCACTCACTCCATTTTAGCAGTTCTGTCTATTTAGGCTATAAAATACTGAAAAGTAGTCTATTACTGCACATCAAAAAGAAAAAACCCAAAACACCAGCCTCCTCTTAAATGTGCAATTGGTCACTGTTGTAACACACATAGTCTTATTCAGACACTAAATAAGGAGGAAACTAAGAATAGCTTTCATCTGAGAAACCAGTTTATTTACTGTCATTTTAATAGTGGCAGCACATCATCATGGCCTCTTTCTATCCTAGCACAGCTGCTGCACTTATAAGGCAAGCAAGCTATAATCAGTCATTTGAAATTGTCGGTACATCACAGTTGTGCCCAATTTTTCTGTTTAAGTTCATTTCTAACTGTGCTGGCCTCTTTTTCTCTTCCCTAAAACATTAAGATGAGGGCTACAGACACATCAGACTGGCAATGTTACACATAATGAATTCAGTGATGAGTTCAATGTTTTCTACTTTGGTTTTCTTCTAGAAGGGAAAACTCTGGATGATGAGAGATCTCCAATTACAGTTCCCCAGATCTTTCCCACTTTTTCTACCTTCTCTGGATCTTTCTTTCTCTTCCAGCTTTCCCAAGTTGAAACAGAACTGGCGTATGTATCTGGCCCACTTTAAAATATTCTGCATTTTCTTTGCTTTCACACTAGCTAGAAGCTTACATGGTTACAAGTTCTCTTTTCCATCATACACCGCTTGTGATTGGTGATAGTGTTTGGGGGGTATTGAGAGGTAAATATCATTGCACTAGTAATTCTTTATATATGGGAACCTGCAGTTACAGTAAGCAGGCAAAAGGAAGCGGCCAGTTCATGGCCTTGGAGGTTTTCCCCTCAACAATGCTAACAGTAGCAATCATACAGCAAATGAAGAATAAAAGAAGAAAACCAGAAGCCCACTTATCACATACAGGTCAGTACCTCCCAGGATTTTTGTGCAGTAAATGACTACTGTTATCAGTCTTCCACAACACATTTGGACAGTGTGCAGTCTTGAATAGAAGGTCTACAAATAATTAAGCATCTGTTACTTTTCATCAAAAGGAGTTTTATGCTATCCCTGGCTCAAAGGTTAAGCTTTCAAAGAAGTATTTCAGCAAGTTTTATTTACATCTACCATTACTGAAGGAGGGTGGGCGTTTGTTTTTGAACTTGAGCTCTGATTCTGCGCAGGGACACACTCTAACTATTCTAGTGTTCCTATTCTAGAGAATTTTCTCCTCTGTAAATCATAGCAAAGACTAGTAAATCTTAATAAATACAGAAACACTAGGCAGGGAACCCAACTAAGAATTCAGATTAAAAAAAAAACAAACTTAGATTGGAAAGTTTTACATATACAACCAATAAACTGATTTCACCATGAAAACAAACTATATATCTGCTGAAATACAATTATTTACCTTTGGGACATTCAGCCTTTTCCATTATTTATGATGCATAAAAATCACACAAGAAAAAAAAAATAATATTGCCCACAGCTTGTGGGAATCAGAATTCTTTTCAGGAAGAATAATCCAGGAGAATTATTTCTGACCCTGGTAGGGCATTATCATTACCCATTTTTGATGCATATTTTAGCCCTAGTCTAGTTATCAAGTCATGTTTTTGTTTCCTAATATTTTTTCATCAGTTTTGTGTTGGTTTTTTTTGTTTTGTTTTTTTTTGTTTGTTTGTTTTGTTTTTGTTTTGTTTTGTTTTGTTTTTTTGTTTTTTCTCACCTGCTTCAGTTGCTTTAGGAGCAGGTCAAAATTAAGAAAGAATGTGAGTGAGAAAATACTGTCCTTAAATGTGATTGCTCAATTCTGTTTATTAATTTATCTTGGTGGTAGTTTGGTGGGGTTTTTTTGTTGTTTATGGTGTTTGTTTTGTTTTTGATTAGTTTGGGTTTTTTGTCACATTTTGAAAATGTTGCCTTATTGGATTTTTCCAAGGATTCATGTTGCCTGCTGTCCCATCTCCAAAGCTGTTGACTATTGACAATCAAGAAATGTGCATCATTATCATCTTTCCCTTGAATAGTTTTCCAGCTTCCAATGGTTTGAGGCTTAGATTTTTGCTTGAATTATACTCTGAACACACCTTGAGGCTTCAAATTTGTAAGCGAATAAAAATTATATGATTGAGATTTCTTTTAAATAAATGAATATAAAGTTTATTAAGTGTCTATATTCAGTGCCTGTGACATGCTTTCCGATTTTTGAGAATGAGCTAAAATATTCAAACAGAATATGAACATCACTTTTTTCCTTCTAGAAAAAAGAAAAGATTTTTTTTAGAGAGAAGAAATACACAAGATATAAAAGAAGCCTCTCAAGGCCTATATTTCTGGTTTTTTTTACACCATCCTGGTCAACCCACCCTAGGTTGAACAGAGCAGTTGTACGAGATGCCCTCCAGACATCCCTGCTCACCTGAACCAGTCTGCGATTCTGTGAAAGTTTTACAGCCAGAGGTCATAACCACATTTTGAAACTCCAGGTCTTCAGGAAAGCTCTTGTGCCTCCGCAAGAGCACAACCAGCCACATTGAGCAAAGATAATAAACTTGCTCAACTCTAACACCTCAACATTATGAGAAACAGCAAGTCTTATTTCACAGATAAAACCCATACAATTCTGATTATTGATTCAGTGACATTATGGAGGCCTATGTCTTCACTTCAAACCAGTATCTAGAAATACTAAGCCTGTTGTAACTTTGTTCAGTATTCCAGGGACTGCTTACTGCATGCCAGATCTGTTAGGCTCATAGCAAGCTAAATCTTAACAGTTGTGAAATAAGCCAAAGCAAGCTAATGAAGAAATTTCATTTTAGTGATACCGACCAAGTTTGATGAGAAGTCTCTCAAACAGATGATGCTGCTATCAGTCCGGGAAGCTGAAGGTGATGAGAGGAATAGTTCCCACTGAACCTTTTCCTGAATGGAACACAAAACAAAAACTGGCCAAGCAAGATTAGGAAAAAAAAGCACAGAAAATCACATATAAACTATATGGAATATTGTGAGACAACACTGATACCTTTGGGTTGAGGGCAACCTGTTTCAGCTTTCCAATAATAAACCCAAAACTACGTCTGTAGGATAAATCCATTCTGTTTCTCTTTTTGCTCAGAACAATTCATTTCCACATCATTATCTTCAACCTTGATAGGTGATACATCACCCTCAGCATAGCTTCTTCTATGTTATGAAATAACTTCCTAAGTAAAAACATTTTTCATGTTATTTACAAAAGCTGAATATTTCTGTAGATTAAAAATTGACACATCCTGTTTCTTCATTTGTATTTTTGAATTCTATTTAAAAATATACTATTTTTTTTTCCCTGAGGAGAGTAATAACAAAAAAGGATAGAAATGTCAGAAGGGAAATTTAACTTCTGTTTATGACTGAAATTAGTGAACATGGACAGAAAAAAACCAGCTAGCGAGGGAGAAGAAGACACCCCTATTCACATTCAGCTTTGAGGGTAATGCAAAGCAAGGAAAATAAAATGAGGGGGGATCAACTAAAAACCTGCAAACCATGTCTATTGTCTATCTGTTTTCTAGATCTTAATGTAGTAAATATTGGTAATGCATTAGAAAAGAAACAAAAGGGAATAGTAGGATAAACCCAAGAAAAGCTAGGCACAAGTGAATGATACACAGTCCAGCAAATAATCTAAATTTGAGCAGTGCTATTCCAACACATGTCTGGGAGATCACTTTCAATTTATGAAGAGTTTATGGCTGGCTGGAAAAGTTAAGGGTTTCCAGTGAATTTGTTACTGTTGCATAATTCTTGGGGTTTTTTAAATGCTATTTCTTTAAAAAGAAGGAGATCAGAAATTCCAGTGAGAAACTAGCATTTCCAGACTGGTAAAGATGAGGGACCATACTGAAATAGAATAAACTGCAATAATATCAAATTAACATTGTATCACTGAAATAAAAGAAGTAGGAAATCTGTTTTTTCTCATTTGTATATGAGACAGTGAGGGGCTATATATCTCTAGGCATGGCATTTAAGAGTTTTCAGCAAATAGATCAGGTCTTGTTTTGTTTTGTTTTGTCTCATTCCTGCCCTACTTCAGCATTAGAAAAAGTGTGGGAAGGGAGTAGGCATGCTAGTATAGTACTGACACACAGCATCTCCATTTGAGTGACTGCTTCAGGATATGCCTCAAGCAACTTTCATACATTAAATACTCGCATGAGGGGAAAAAGTAAGTTTTCTAGCCTGAAAGCTTTATTGGATTCACAGCTATGATTGCTCCAAAGACTGACTCAGCAAATTGATCTGTTTTCAGGAACAGATTAATTATTTCTTAGTCTTAGGGAAAGCCAGAAAAGTGAGGATATCCTGATTTACAGTATACAGGCTGCCCCACACCAAAAGTGTAAGATTCCAGAAAACACATAATGCCTGAGTATGTAGTGAGAAAGCAAGTGAACTTGATTTGTTTCATGGATGTAGATAATCTCATAAAAAACTTCTGAAAATTTAGAATTTCCATAAGCTAAAATATATGTTAAATTATATTCAAGCACATCATGTGAAATTTGATACCAACTATGATGAATGTAACCAATGATTCCCTGAAAAAATGAAAGCAAATCATTTTTCTACAGAAAGAAGAAAGTTTTCCTGAAGGATAAAACCACATTAGAATGGTAATGGGTTCTCAAATTAACACAATCCAATCCTTTTAATTTGGAGAACTCCATAGATACCTTATTGACTCTATTGCCCTATTCTAGAAAAGTAATTTTTAAATAAAAAAAAAAAAAGGAAAATGTTGTTTATCAAAAGCTTTTTTTTTAGACTTCCACATCCTTCTACATCCTGTTCCCGAGAATTGCTATGCCATATTGTTTCAGCTCAAGGTCAAATATACAGACTCTCTTTTCCTTTAAGATGGAGCTAATTACATTAATACATTGAAGAACATTTATGTTATGCTGTCCACAATGAAAAATAAAACCTTATGTTGCCACTTTCTTCAATCGATCTGGTTACTCTTACCTCAAACTTCATTTTATATTATCTAAAAACAGCTTAGCGTGACTCAATAAAGCACCTATGTTGATTTAGCCAATTGTGTAAACCATGTGTACTCCAAGTTAAAACCTAACAAAAATATTTACTGACTATTTTTCTCTCAAAGAGCTCCATAAATTTTCAAAGTCCTCTATGCACACAGATTATTTTAGCCCTCATTAAAATGCATCTTCTTTCAAGAATGAACTATAATTAAACAGTATATGGTTATAAGGAGATCTACTATATTTGTTATATTGACAAAAAAATGAAATACAATGAAATTATGTTATTTTTTAGTCTTCTAAGTAACCCCATTTAGTGTGAATCAGGTATGAACCATGTGCTTTCTATGCTATCTTCAGACTAACCTGCAGCTATGTAAAAGCGCTGAACCTTCTGTTCTGACAGGGCCTTCTGGGCATACAAAGCATTACAGCAATAACTGAAAAGCTATGATAATATATATTCAAAAAGGTGTTAGGTAAGCAGATTGCAAATAAAAGATAATCTTACTACTCTGGGGAAAGAACCCAGAGTGATAATGAATTCCGCTACTTGCAACATGACTTCTAACCCTATCTGAAGGGCAAGGCTTTTGGAAACATTCTACCCCACCAAATCCCACTGGAAAAGCAGTGGTTAAATAGAAACTCAGAATAAATATCAATCTCTACTGTACATCAGTACTTCTTTCTGCAACAAAGTTGTCTTTGCATGTTTCTCTCTCCCTTCCACACATTAATTTATGAAATCCTTGAGGAATTTGCAAGATCTTACTTGATTATTTCTTTGAGCATTGCAACTGTAGGGTATAGAGCAATATGAATGACAATTATCGGACAACATATTATGCAGACAGGATTAGTCAATTAAAAAAAAAAAAGGACAAGAATGTGACATGCCATATACACACAGAAAAGATAATTGTTTAATTATTTTCTTTTCAGTGTGCTTGATTTACCTTAAAATGGTCCCAAAACACAGAAGATGGTTGTAATAAAACCCCAACTAAAAGCACCCAGGAGCATCTTGGGCTGCTTTAGCAAAAGTGTAGCCAGCAAGACTATGAAAGTGATCCCTCCCTTGCCTTGAGCACTTTTGAGGCTACGTCTGAAGTACAGTGACCAATTTTGGGCTGCCCAGTAAAATGACAGGCATAGAAACAGGCTGGAGTCCAGTGGAGGGCCACCAAGATGTCAGGGCCTGGAGAACATTATCCATAAGGAGTGGTTGAGGAATATAGGTTAGTTCAGCATAATGAAGAGAGGGCTCAAGGAAGATGATCTTCTCATCTCCCTCTGCTCTACACTGCCCCATGAGGTAGCTGAAGCCAAAACTCTTATCAGAGGTACATTGCAACAGAATGAGAAATAATGAACCGGGTCACAGACACGGTAAATCTAATTGGCTACTTGGTAAATGCTTTTCCCAGTGAAGGAGGTCAAATGCTGGAATAGGTACACAGAGAGCCTGGGGAATTACTACCTTCAGAAGTATTCGGAATTTGACTAGAAGAGGCCTGAGCACTGATCCTTTGATCAAATAATTTCTGGTGTTTTTTATGTAACAAATTAATTTCCTTTTGATCCAGCCTTCATGAAGATACAGTCTGTTATAGGATCTGCATTTAAATTTCTCCCACCCAGACCAATATAATGAAAGCTCTACTTGAGGCAGAAAAATTCTTAATTCCCCAAAAGTTCTTTTATAATCATATTTTTATTGTTTCAAATGACAAAGATAAAAAAACCCATAGAAAATGTCTTATTGAACTAGATTCTCCTTGTTAGCACAGACTATATAGTACTTGCATTTTGAAGGAAACCTGAGTTCTATTAGGTTTTTATGCAATTTAGAAAACCACATTACCTAAAAACCTGGGTGCCAGTGAAGGGGATAAGCAGTGGATATTAGTAAATGCTTGATTTCTGTTGCAGTTTCATGCAGTGAATGAATTTAACAATCATTGTTCCTATTTAAAATTTAATGTATTGAGATGATAAAATATTTTTAAGCCACCTGTTCTTTGGGTATCCTACAAATTAAATCTACTAGATACAAAATATGTGTATGTCTGAGTGCACATCCAAGGTTTTCTATCAGAACGAAAGAAACATGAGCATGTACAGGCAATGCAGGTGTTTTAGAAGACAGAAACGTCAGTATTTTACTAATACTAAAAAATAAATGTGTGCAAACCACCTTTAGAAATAAACCGATAGGAACTTGTAGACTCAAATTTAGAAGCAGCTTAACTTTTCTAATTATTATAGAAAAGGACTACTTCTCTCTAAACTAAAATAGAAGATCACACCCTTAGCTAGTACCCTTTCAAGATTAATTAACATTCATTGGCATTATACTGCTCCATGAATGATCTTTATGTTTCCAAATGCACTAAAAGAAGCACTTGCTATCTCTTTCACTTTCTCCACCCATACCTTATGTGAATACCAAAGGCTTGGATGCACTTCTGAGGTAGATGGAATAGGTGGCACCACCCTGAGGCTCTCCTCAGGTGGTGGGGAGCAGATGTACTATCAGGCGCAACTAACTGAATCTTGTGCTGGGTGCAGCTTAATCAACTTCACAAGAGATAGCTGGTGAAGCCGTAGTTATTTTGCCAATAAAACAAACCATCTTTCAGCACATTTTTCTTCCTGCTGCTGTTTCCTCCAGGAGGAATGACACCAGCATTGTCATCTCTGCTGGCAGCTCCTCTATACCATTACATCACCTCCTGAGCTCCCAACCCAAGTGCTGGTTACCACAGGTGGGGCAACACATTCCTAGGAGTTATGCTGCCCAGGTATCCTACTTTATCAGAAAATCTGCCTTCATAGTTTTGGTCAGATAGCTTACTTTTTTGTAAGGGCAACTATAAACTTTACGCTCTCAATAACAAACCTTAAAACATTTCAGACAGGCAGAATCAAAATTTCACAGGATATAGGGCTTTCACTGATTTGATAATCCAAGGGCATCAATTTAGATTTTTCTAACAGGGAATATTTTTCCCATAGTAGGTTTTATGTACTGCACAATTGTTACGCAATCTCAGGAGTTTTAGCCTGACAGAAGAATTCATTTCTCGGCTATATAGATTTCAGAATTGTGCTAATATCTCAAAAAGAATAGAAAAGGATCTCACTTATTTCAACTGCATATCACATGTTCTGTTCACAATATGGTTTCCATAGATGTGCCACTCCCTAATCGTTAACATATCACGTTTGATACTTCAAAGAGTGTGACAGCACTATACTTATGCCACATGTAGGAATAAAAAAATCAAATATATATCTAGCAAAGTATGTTATGCAAGAATTTGATGCATTGCCACATAATTCAAGACTGTGGCAGTTCAAGTATTGCATGAACAACTGAAAATTTCAGGTTTTGAAACTTTGTATTATTTGGACCAAGCTAAAAGGGAAACACCCTATAATGCACACTTCCTTTGATTTGGAAAAAAACCCTACCCTAAACATGAAGCCAGTAGTGTATAGCAGCTCTACGGCCACATGAATGTTCTTTCTGTAGAGATCCAATCTTGAGATTTTTTGCATAATCAGGAAAAAACAAAAATGTTGAATAAATGCTGTTACAAGTTATTAAAAAGAAAATTCTCTATAGAAGCAACATTTTTCCTAAAGAAAAGCTAAACTATACCAAAAATACAGTTTAGACCTAAAAAAAGTTTTTGAGAGACTAAATCAATTTAAACAAGTGAGTTCACAAATACGTTTTTGTTGAACATTATCGCTTGCTTATTAGATTGTTTGGCATCTTACATATTTTGTTCAGAGAGAAAGACATCCCTATTGCAAGATGAAGAATATATATATTGTGTAGTTAAGCATGCGTGAATTATTGTCGTTTGGAATGTTGTATTGCACCTTCACCTTCCTTGCATCCAAGGAGTTATATAGAAGACTATGGGCAAGATTCCACCTTTGAATTTTCTCATTCTCATTCTCAGCATACCCATTTCCTCTCACATTTCATTGTAGCCTGCAAGTCCAGTAAATATGATATTATTACTCTCAGCAATGGGATTCAGGGACTGCACTAACTTTGCAAGGTCTCAGAACCCGTTAGGCTTCACTTGGCTTGACTTGCCTGTGGCTTTTATTTTAGCATGTTTAGCTGTGATGGCAATTGCTTAACGACCAGGATAATATTACCTAGTTAGTTTCAGATTTTGTCTTAGCTTTCAGCAATTGTGTTGCATAAAGCATACTGTTACAGTAATTCTGATACTTATCTGTAATTAAGAAATGGTAACAATAAGTAGCCTTCTTGTGCAGAGTGAACTATGACCCTAGAATGAAAATGAAGGACAGAGAAGTCCATTATTAGATAAGTGTAAAGGCCCTGAAGTTACCAGCACACAGTGAAACAAGAAAACCTCAAGAAACCCTCAGCTAGATATATTCTTCATTGGTCAGCTATTGGCCATTAAAAAAAAGCTGACTTGGGAACTGGGATATTAAAGAAGGTACATCCAACATATGTAAAATATAGCAGATCGGGCAAATTTGGTGTATTTGTGGAATTGCAGACTACCAAAAAAAAAATCAAAGTATACATCTCTGGATAAAACATGAAATAGCTCCCAGCAGACCCTAGAATGAGTAATAAGTAGTTTCCATCCTCAGCATCATAATCCTCCTGGAGAAGGACTCAAGATGATGATGGTTTACCACAATCCCCTCCACATATCTTGAGGGATACTAACAACAAAGATCTTAAGATACAAAAGGAACATAGCCTGGGCAAGTACATGATAAAACAGTTCATTTCCAATAATGCTACAGGTATTAAAAGTGGGACATTTTAATTGGCCTAATAATAGCCATTTGATGAGTTTGCAAAGATTTTTAATTAAACTATATCCATATATATACATTTGCTGCATATTTATGCTGTCTTTTTTTTTTATCCACAGAAATTTCACAGTTAGGTAGACGTTTGCTACCACCCCTCTTGAAGCTTAGTGTGAAAAACTATACTTTCATCCAGAATTACTGCAAACCTTCTGCCATGGACTGTTGATTTCTTCAGTATACCCTGAAATTCAGATCCATGGATACTGCTGATTTAGTCCTCCTCACTGGAAATACTTAAACTTATTAATAATTTGAACACATTTGTTTGAATAAGACTAGATTTATCTCATGTACCATAATAAACCAGACAATAAATATGCAAAATGGACTTTTCCAAAGCATGACTGAGGAAAAATAAGCCAAAAAAACATAATGAGAATGTCATACCAGAACCACTAAAGCAGATTCCAGTCCTTCATTTCACACTACCAACTATTCAAAGCAATAACAACAAAATGTATGTTCTTCCTTCCAATTTCTCACTATGAAGTAAAATGTCAGTAGGTTTTGCATAACAGTTAAAGAAAATGCATTGAGGCATACAAAAAGTCTGCAAAATAATGAAGATAAAGAAACGTTAAGTCAAGGGTTATGAATTCATGTGAGTAAACATTCACTTCAACTGCTAAATGTGAATGTATTGCAGTAAGAGAAGGTCCCTACTGGAGGGTCCCCTCCTAAAGGAAAAAGAAGACCTGGTCACCTAGGACATGGAGAAGGCCAAGGTATTCAACAATGTTTTTCATTCATTTCATCAGCTAGAGCTCCAGCAGCACTGCCCAAGTAACAAAAAGCAAAGGCAGGTACAGAGAGAATGAAGAACTCTGCTGTAGGAGAAGATCAGGTTCAAGATCATCTAAGTAACCTGAAGGTACACAAGTCCATAGGACCTAATGGGATGCATCCACAGGTCCTGAAGTAACTGGCGCATTAAGCTGCTGAGCCATTACCTGCCATATTTGAAAAGTCAAGGCACCAGTGAAGTTTCTGTTGACTGGAAAAGAGGAAATATAACCCCATTTTTGAAAAGGAAAACCAGAGGAAACACAGGCCACTCAGTCTCAACTCAGCGCCTGGCAAGATTATGAAAACTATGCTAAGGCATATAGACAATAAGGGGGTGACTGGTTACAGCCAACATGATTTCACTAAGGATAAATAATGCTTGACAAATATGGTGTCTTTCTACAATGGGACCATGGTAAGCGAAGAGCTACTGACATCATCTACCTAGACTTGTGCAAGGCATTTGAAAGTGTTCCGCACAACATCCTTGTCTCTAAATTGAAAAGGCATGGATTTGAAAGATAAACCACTCAGTGGATAAGGTTAGACTGAGCTCTGAGCAATCTGGTCTGATGGAAGTTGTCCCTGTCCATGGCAGGGAGTTGGAACTGAATGAGCCTTAAAGTTCCCTCTAACCCAAATCATTTTATGATTCTATGATTAAAACTTCACTAAAGAGGGAGGGGATTATTTATTTAAATGTATTTGAATACAATTATAATCAAACCATGTTGCATCCAAAGAATCCTTAACTTCTGTTAAGTATTTTTAAACTCATTTTTGAAACCAGAAACTGAGAAGAGCAATCTGAAAATTATTATTGCATGTTACCTTTATACCTAATACACTGCATATACTTTAATGAGCTAACTTCCTGATATATGCAGCTCAACTTCAATCATGAGGTGCAACATTTTAAAGCTCCTCCATAATTTTAGATTTTTAGAATAGAAGTAAAATTCTCAGGGATAAAGTAAAATTCTAAAACCTTAGATAACATCATGTTCAAAGAGTTCAGCAGAAAAGAAAAACACATCAATTTCAATAGCAACAAATAACTTCAAAGTAGAGTCATTAAGACAAAGGGAACTCCAAAAATCTGCTTATACTTAATAAAGTACCTAATTTGGTTTATCATTTTGGAGACAAAATTAAAATACTTGGAGATAATTTTGAGTTATTTGTATAAACCCTATGCTGAGAGAATTCATTGCCTTACTTTATTTATTTTTTTTTCTCTTATCATTATTCTTTATCACAGAGCTCTAGATTTAAGAAAGGGGTAAAGCCAAGAGGGTACATGCACCCTGTTATCACCTCCCAGCGACAACTACTGTTTATAATTTACAATCCTGCTAGCAGTGTGATGGATCCATGACAGACTTCTTCAGATAAAATGTGAAAGTTCTTATACCTCTGCATGCCAGGCAATACATTTTCGCCTTCATGGCCTTCCTCTATGGATGAACTCTGTCTCCTTTTCAAAGATGCCTTTCTCTCTAACATTTATCAGTAAGAAAGGAGCATATGGTGTCAGTCCAACAGGTGCTGAGCTTTTCCCTGATGCCTGAATCAATTTATCATCAGTTAGAAAAAGAGATACCTACACCAGACATAATCAATCCAAAGTTAAGTCAGTGGTAGAGAATATGTATAAAATAAGCGTAGTTGAAAACAAAGCCAGTTTGTTGCTGCTTTCTTCTGGTCTGAATTCATTACTGAATTTATTTACTTTTTTTCCATTAATGATAAAATATTTCACCTTTCTCCTACCTGAAAAAAAACCACAGAAGGCCCCAAAAAAGAGAGGTTAGAAATCTCCTTGAACACTGGTGACAGTGTCCTATAAAGGCTGTAACATTTCAATGGTAAATAGGGTAAGCATAGGGTAAGCAGGGTAAGCATAGCCTGCAAACAAACAGCTTGAGAGCTACCTCAGTAATGTTGGTTCCAACACATTTTAGAAACATGAGTGAAAGAGGCCAAGACCACTGAAGCAGAACCTGCGCTTGTTGAAAACAGAGAGACAAGAAAGTATCTGAACAATATACTGCCATGCTAGATGTGAATTTGAACACTCCGGTAGGAGAAGGTACAGAAAGTTTATAAGGTCATCGCTACATGATTGCTGTAAACTACAAGAGCCTGAATACCACTGATGCAAGACAAAAAGGTTAAAAACAGCTGGCCCAAGGCTAAAAATGAAAAAGTAATAGCTCAAAGGCTAACCCAGTGCAGGACAGAGGTTACTACTGTAAATCAAAAGCAGGTCTCTATAGAAAAGGAAAGGGGAGTGCTAATGAAAGAAATGTGAACCCTGAGCGCTAAGTATGAAATACAGACTGATTCAGATTTCTTTAAGGTATTGGTGGAATAACATATCATTTTGCTGAACATACTTATGTTTAAAAATGATGTAAATGATTTCAGAATAAAACCCTGAGGGCGATCAGATACCACATTTTGAAAGAGCTGGTGTGCTACAAAATATGCAAGTTTTGTCTTGAAAGAAGTGGATAAAAATAAGGTTTTTGCCCCAAGGGGCAGTTTCATACTTTTTTTTCCAGCAACCTCACATATCAATAACAGTAAGTTGAACAGTACCAGAGAAATTGTGAAGTTATTCATTACAAAGTGTTAGCTTCATTAAAATGATGACTTGGTCATCTTTAGAAATTAAAATGATGTCTTAGGAATTCTCCATCCTGAAAAGCTCCTTTGGAAGCAGAGGTCAAAGAGCTGGTCAAGAGGCACATACAGGATGAAGCTGTCTTAACTGGAAGCATCAACAAGCATTATTTGGGGAGGTGGGGGGGCCTATCAAGGCTGTTCTGGTTTTAATCCCACCCAAATCACATCATATACTGTGGACACAAAGATTTTGAGAATAAAAATTTGAACAAGGAGAACAGACAATGAATTTCTTACTACACATAATTTGTTACATTGCTGTGGTTTAAGCCCAGCTGGCAACCCAGAATCACTCTGTTGCTCATTCATTCCCCCACATTCCTCCCCCGGCTCCCAGAGAATCGAAAGAATACAACTCCCACAGGCTGAGATAAGAACAGTCCAGTAACTAAGGTGCAACACAAGCACAAACCACTGCTGCTACCACCAATAATAACAATGATAAGTGAAATAACAAGGGGAGAGAATACAACCTCTCTCCACCTGCTGACTGATACCCAGACCGACCGAGCAGTGATCTAACACTTCCGGGTAACTGTCCCCAGTTTATATAGTGGGCATGTTGTGCTGTGGTACGGAATACCTCTTTGGCTAGTTTGGGTCAGGTGTCCTGTCTCTGCTTCCTCCCATTTTCTGCTCCTCCCTGGCAGAGAGAGAGACTCAGAAAATCCTTGGTCAGAGTAAACATTACTGAACAGCAAGTAAAAACATCGGTGTTATCAGCGCTGATCCCAGGCTGAAAGTCAAAAACACCGCACTGCACCAGCTACTAAGAAGGAGAAAAAATGACTGCTACTGCTGAACTTAGGACACCTTGACACTCTACCCCGTATAGTATTTTTCTTGTCAACTCCTTCCACATCTTTGCAGACATTAGTGAGCAGAAGGGGCAGTGGCTGAGGTGACGAATTCTTAAGCACCAGAATGGGTGTCAGTGGAGCTGGTGGGGCAGCATGGTGCCCTCAGACCTTGACCAGACCTCATACTACAGCTCCCCTGGAGGGCAAACCAGGCTGAATGCAGGTTGGTAACCAGAGCTTGCCACAAGCTACCATTGCCATTCCTGGCCCCTTGCCTACCATGGAAGTCAAATCAGCAAGGGACTATGAAAAGCAGGAAAGATGGATACAGGCGTAACTGCAGCATAGCTCAGGCTCTTGCCTGTGGTCCATAAATGTAATTCTCAAGACAATACCTGAAGGCCCCAAGAAAAGACTTCTCACAGTTTCGTTGTTTTTCACATAAGTGTGATCCAAGATTACACACCATCACAGGAGAGCAGGCCTTGGACACAGCCAGCAATCCATAGGAGCAGTGAGAAGCAGCAGAGTCAAGTACTGACTCAAGATCTTGATGCAAACTATCCCCGCTATACTACCTGCCCCTTGTTAACTGGGCAGCTGGCATGGAGCTCCTGACCAATGGCACATCAGCTTCACAGCTTGGAAGGCTTTTATCCTAAACACCCTGATTCTTATGCAAATTTAGATTGCTGTAGGTGATATCCTCCACCTCTACATAATCTCTACATCAGGTTTTAATATGGAAGGTTTGGAAAGGAATCCAAAAGTAATTTCTACCTCCCAGGGAAAAATAATGCTCCATCTGTCAAGATTTCTTCTACTATTCTTTATTGTTGGTTTACATGGACAGCTGGGATTTCTTTCCTTATTTTGAACACATAACTGAATGTTGGAATCGCAGAAAAATGGTCAGCAAAACCAGATTATTTTTGGTCTTTGAACAGAATTGCAAGTGCCAGAGACATGAATAGTATGATATGAAAATGGAATAAATTGTTCAAGAAATTTTCATGTGTCAGCTGTGAACTAGTAACTAAGCTTGCAAATTCTGAGTCAATTTCAAAACACAAAACAGATCAGAAGTCAGCACTGACAAAACATGAACAAAACTTCCCAGCTCCTAGAATGCAATACAGTTGTGTATATTAATGCTAGAACTTGACCATTATCTGAACTACATTACATTATTCATGTACATTTCCCCAGGACACACACTTTTTCTATGTGGAAAGTTGTAAATCTATGTAGACACTTAACACCATGAAGCTTCTCCTTTTCATTCTTCCACCTAATATCTGTGCAATCATAGGTTCCCAGCTCACAAAGGTATCCTAACAGTATGCAATTGGAAAGTGCTGAAGCATCCTAGCTAGCCTATTAGTATTGGTCAACATGGGTTGTGGTGTCAAGTTGCAGAATCGTCCAGATTCATGAGCCCCCTCCAGTTGCTTTCCATTGCTTTGGTAATGTAAAACAGACGTAAACCCACTTAAACTAAATATTTAAGCTAGGTCTATGGTCATTTTACACAGATTGAGAAGCAGAAAGCAGCTGGAGTCCACTAACAAATCTGGCTTTCTATTTATGTGGGCTGGTAGTGAGGGATTAATTTTCAGACTATATGCAATTACTTACTGGTGAGAAAGGTTTTTATACTTTCCACATAGATATTATGCAATATAACATTTTAAGAGGGCATATTAGTACAAGCTGTGAGTGATTCAAATCAGACACATGCAGTGTTATAAAGTCAAACACTTTCCATTTCTAATTTATCCTTGAAGGATTTTCTTCCTATGATTTGTGGAAAGACCAGATGGGTCTCACAGGTCATTCACAGTTATGAGAGAAACAGCAGCAACAAAACAAATCTCTCTTCAGAGGTGAGATCTTGTATTATTTACTGGAAAACAAATTATTTTCTTGGATGAAAACCTTTTGTATTCCAGTGTAATTTCTAATATTTGTGGGGTGTCCTGGAAAAGGAGATGCTTTGTATCAAAGAGTTGTGACTTATCCCTGCATAAAATCTAAATAAATAAATTGCAGCAGACCTTAGGTATCATGCAGGGAGGCTATACAGGAATACAGCTGTGAAATCAGTGGAAAACCTCAAGTGATAACAAGTGGACAAGATAAAATTAGCTCACAGTGGGACAGATGTCACTAGACATTGGGGTTTTGTTATTGTTAAAAGACACAAGGGGAGAGAGGTTTTCTCTGGACATTATATTTTATAAAGAATCTTAAACTACTTCTTGCTGCCACAGTAAAAATATCTGCTATTAGAAGAGTTAATCAAGGATGGGTTTTTTGTCTCAGCCTTTAAAGATTCTCTTGATTAGTTTTCTAAAATTAAAAATTTGATGTTATTTTACATACATCAGAAGACTGTATGTCCAAAAAACATTAGTCTTATCAAGAATATTAAGTGTTTCACTTAGGATGAAGGGATGAATTCTTCCCCCACCCCCAAAAGTCTCAGTAAGCCACTTATGGCCATGGTGAAAACATGACTGAAAGAAGTACATTTTTTCAGGAATATTAGCAAAGCTCAGCAAGACTTGTCTGAGAACAAGCTTACACTTTCTTCCACAGAATAGGTAATGCATATGATTGATTAAGCCATCAGAATTCAAGAATATTACTGGAAAATAGGTTTGGAGAATGGACCTCTGCTGTTACTGACTTCAATTCTTTCACCTATGCAAAACTCATTTTCTTCAGAGAATGAAGGTGCACAGGAACACTGTCACTAGCATAAGACATGGGAACCGCTGTTAGTGTTACAAGACTGATTCCATCAACCTTGGCACAGGCATGTGCAATACGAATTTCTGCAGATCAAAGAACAAGAACTTAGAACAAGCAAAACCTCATGCTCAGGATCACACCTGCCAAACTATGCATCTACTTTGGAACTGCATGACTGGTGGTGGAAGTATCTACTTCAGCCCATCAACTGCTATAAATTAAATCTACCTTTTTACACGTGTCTACTTTCCAGATAATACATTGATCAGATGAAACCCATACATGGTGGGATTCTCAGATATGCAGAGTAAGAAAATGTAAGAAAGAAGGGTAAGAGAATTACTTTCTCAAAAAATGATCAGTGAACACAAGGAGAGATGAGGATACAGGTTGAGCTTGGAGACCATCACCTACTGCAAAAAATAGTTGAAAAGTTTAATGAGACAGATGTTGGAAGGATGAGCAAGAAGGGAGAAATTATCCTTTGAATGTAGAAAAGAAAAGCAAGTCCCACAGGAATTTTGACCCAACCTTTGACAAAATTGAGAAGGCAGAAAAAGAGGTGATTTAGCTTCAAATATATACATAGATCAATATATATGATTCTTCAGGGATTCAGAAGTTCATGATTTTGTCTTTTATTTCCACTTACTTTCACATGGTTTCTAGTGAATAGTACAAGTTAAGCTCAGGCTAGTGATGCTAAACATGAATTACTATCACCTGCCTTTCAGTAAGCTTATTAAAATTCACTACTATTCTTGCCAGAGCCATAAAATTTCAATTTTTGGCTTGGGAGGACAAACTTGTATCTGGCAATACTGTGGTCAGAAACTTCACAGCACTCTACAAAGTGCTTTACACACTTGATGCCACTGTACACATTTCAAAATAGTCTAGATGTTCAAACGACTGATACTTAACTTTTTTCCCCTTTTTTCCCCTGCATAAGTATCTTCTATTTTTTTCAAACCTGCAAAATAATTCCTAACTTGGATATAACAATTATATTGACCTTCACTGATGGTTTTCACCAGTTAGGTATTCAAAATAGTCAACGTGACTGAGTAAAGCAAGCAGTGTGGTTAAGCCAGTGAAGGCTCAGTAGTCAAGAGACAAACATGTATTTGTTACTCTGCAGCATATTAAAGAGATGAATTTTAATATTTAGAGGCATGAACTACCTTACATGCTGCATCTGAGTGATTACAGGATAAGATAAAGATTATTTTCTTCATTTCCTCCAATAAACATTTTGTTCTTTCAATTCTCTCATTTTCAAAATGCCACTGCTATAAATATCCTTTGGTTGCTGCAATAATACTTGTATAAAACTTTTCACTAACAGTTCACTTAAACTTTTCCAAAAGAAACTAACTGTCTATGGATTAGATCCAAAGCCCATTGATGTCAAAGTCTTCTGTGGGTTTTGCCTCAGGACTTAAGTGCATGGAAAAGCTCATGACAGTATCTGCCAAGAATAATTTGAAAGAAAGATTAATATTTGTAGGCTAGAAGCAACAACTGAGAACCAGTAGTTTGACCTCCTTCTATTGAACCTCACTCAGACATTGTCTGCATCAAACCCATAACTTTGTGGTTAAAATTATAAAATACCTTTTGGAAGCTATCCAATCATCATGTAAATTAATCTAGCAGAAAAAAGTAGTAAGGAGCCCTCAACTGTCAAAGCCATCCTTCCTCTGTAAGTATTTGGAGGACATGACAGAATTACCTTTTACCTTTCTCTACAATAGGTTAAATGGACTGCAGTGCAAAGAGGATGTCCTTGTTACAGAAGGAGGAATGAAAGCATTTTGCACAAATAATTTGTACCAGAACACCCGGGAGGCTTAGCAGCTTACCCTTACTTCTCAAGACAGCACACAAGCTCCTCTGAACTAACCCAGGATCACGTGGAGTCACACAAAAGGGAATACTAGGAGCAATTGCAAGAAGTTTTTTTCAAGTTAAGTGGCTACGAACCACAAGGAGTAAAGGAGTAAACCCACAGAAACTAAAGGTATTGAGGCCTTACACTTCAACAACATTTGAGATGGAAAATAGCAATAAAATACTCATTTACACATACATGTGTACACGCCCAGATATGTGTATGTATCCTTAGACAAATAAAAAAGTTTTCATTACCAAGTAGAGCAGTTAGTTTTCATTACCTGAGTAAAGCAGGTAGAAGAATTCTCTGTGTGAACATTTCAACACTAAAGTTATTTTTAAACATGAAGGAAAGCAAAAGTCATTTTTGATATAATAACCTGCATCGCAATTATCTTTCTTGGTTCTATAAAAATACTAATACACATTGAAGTAACAATTGCAATATAATATGCCTTAGTGTTTATCATCTTATAAGCAGATTGTTTTTTCAAAGAAGCTAGACATTTTTAGAGAGCATCACTGAGGACATTTTTATCTCTTAATGTTTGAACTATATTTGAAGTAGTGCATGTGTTGTATGTCGAATAAAAATATTCTTGGACTAAGAACATGACTGTAGTTACATTTTATTCCTAAGAACAAAGGGAGTTTTTGTAAGAAGAAAACATTCACTCTTGTTTTACCAGTGCAACGTTACTTCCAGTACATTTATATTCCAAGAATAAGCAGAATAGAATAATTTAGCTTAAAGTATTATCTTTATCTTGGTGTTAAGAAAAACAAAATATGCTAATTGCTTTTTTAACACCAATGGTAACAGCAGCTATGGTGATAATATTTTAACAGAATTCTTATGTTTTATGTTAATATCAACATACCATAATAAACACTTAGAAAATAAATATTTATCTCCCAAGCATCTTTGTTGGGATCATCAAACACTCATTTCTATTAATTTACAAGTCAAAAAAAAATAAACAAAAAAATTGTATTTTAAAGAAAACCAGCCATTTAATCATAAAACAGCTAACAGGGTGTTATTGGAGTAATTTACCTAATTGATTTATGAAAATATTGATAAGTGTTTATTATTTAACTAAAAAATGTAAGAGAAATTACAGATAAAATTTAGGTCATGAGTGCTCTTTTCAATCTCTTCTATAAATTTTGATAAATGGGTAGTTAGATTTACCACTAAAACATGTCTGCTCTGGGGTTTTTGTTTGGTTGACAGTTGGGGGCATAGGGGGAGGAGAGCAGGTGGTGTGCATCGTTATTTTGCGTCAAGTAAACATGAAGGAATATTAAAGAAGTTTGCTAAAGTACTCCTGATTAGCCTTTTTCTTTTCTGATAAATGGAAAAACCTCTAGAAGAAGAATAAGTAATTCATTTCAGTGGGCATTACGCACTAGGAATTCAGCTCAATTTTCCATGAGGCTTTACAAATGGACTCTAACCAATGTACATTTGCTGTACCAGCAAAATAGAGATGTGCTTTCTACATAAACTGAATTTTTCCTCACTAGTTCTATTGGACACTGTCTCTAGTATAGAGACAGAAAGGTATCAATTACTGTTAGAAAAGACATTTAAAGCAAGAGGAACCCTTCCTCCAGCTCCTTCTTTAATTGCTTGTGCACAGATTTTAAACATCTTGAACAAATCAGATGTAAAAATGTGTATCGTAATGTCATGGAATTTGACTATGAATTTAACTGCTAAGATTAATTGAAATGTCATTTCCATGTGAGTGATATATTAAAGTGTTGAATCTACTTATAAAGAAAGCATCAAATTAACTATATGCCAATTGCTTTAAATAAATATTTTTGTGATCATTTAAAAATAACCTAATTGCTTGCTACTTTACTATTTTCACATTGTATATACCCAAAGAAACTAACTGTTCAATGTTATGCTTTACTAGACCATTACAAGTCCTGGTAAATACAAATACTATTTAAAAATGAGTATGGTGTGAAAATGTTTTTAGAACACAGTAGCAGCATGGACTTGCAGTTAATTAGTCCAGAAACAAGGAAAACATGACAAATTTAAAGACACTGCTGAATTTTTTCTCTAAGATGAATTGATGTGGTATAGATTTTTTATTTTATTTATGTTTCTTATGATTTGACTGAGAAAGGCAAAAAGTTCACCTTCATATTCTGGGCATGAAAGATTGTTTTCATTACTTATGATCCCCCCACAGCCCCATCACCTCTTCTTACAAATTAGTTTTGTGCACCTCCATTCTAGAAACAGAAAATTATTTCATTTTTACAGTCTGAATATAATACTGGTATGTAAGAAGGTCACTGTCACCTTAGCTCTCAGTGTGTTGAGAGTCAAAATTCCTGAAGAAAGCCAAAGCATCATCTAGCATCTATCTAAAACTACTATTATGGACATGATTATGCATTTATATAATATCAACTTCATGCAGACATGAAATAGAGAGGCACACTTCATTTATAACTGTTCAAGAGATGCACAATGTAGTTATACTGCTGCAATCATCTTCCTTGTAATATGTTTTGTTTTCAGTACCACAGAGCATGGCCGAAAGTAAGACAGGCAAATTGTAAGTTTCTGGTCTTCCTTTGTAATAATTCTATACATCTTTCAGGAGTAAACACTACAAATTTGACTAACTACCTGAACAGAAGAAATACAGGTTGTGAGAAGAACTGGCAAATTATGACTGTCAGCTGTTTGGAAGTCTCCTTCCCAATATGCATGTTACTTAATATCATTTAGTCCAAGAATTTCTTCAAGAAGGAGAAAAATGACTGCCACTGATGAACCCAGAACAAACTCCCTTCCTGTTTTCAGATATGTGAATTTAAGAGAAAGATTACCCCTGTAGCAAGTTACATTTCAGCATAAAGTTTACTTTATTACACCCCCAAATTCTCCTGCTTTTGGATATTGCTTCTTAGACCATTCCTTGGTATAAGAACTGAAAGATAGTCAATAAAACTTCTTTACTACACCAAGTTGCAAAGAATAGTTTGTATCTTGTTGAATACTAACAGATGTGTCTGTGAAGCAGCATCAAACAGAACTTCCACATACCACTGAAATTAGTTGTGCATTATATGGGGACACATTCTCTTCAAAAAACACACCCATAGGTTCAAAACTATTATTTAAAGAAAAATACCCGCTGACCCAAATTCTTTTTTAAGACATGGTCTGTATCTCTGCCAGAGACACTGTCATCATGAGGCTTTCACACAGTGTAAGAAAGTTATCAGAGAGGAAAGCATTAAAATCCTGAACATCTTCCTAGAGCAGAGTTTTGAACTCTCAACAGATGTCACTAATGTACCTGATTTACTGTAACATGCACTTTTACGTTTTGTCATTTATATTGACTTTCCATTTGACACTCTCTAATGGATAATCAAGGTCAACTAAAGCATAATCAATTAGTCTGCATTAATTGGTGACCAGAACTACATTTTCTTGTGATTTCCGATGTATCCATGTACTGTACATCTTCCAACTTTCCCTCAGGTCCCTCTCAAGTATGTTGCTTTCAGAGTAATTAGAATGAGGCAGAATGTCTTTGTTCAATGATATTCCAGCAGATTATTCTCCAGAAGCACCAAACAGAATGAAATTTTATTTTACTATATTCCACACTTTCAAAAATATTTGCTCTTTTAGTGGCATTTTATCGGTAATAACATAAAAAAATACCTTTACAATCAGAGTAGCAGGTAGAAGACAGGCAGAAAACTCCCATCTCAGGAAATGTTACTAACCTGGGGAAAAGAGGAAAAAAACAAGAGGAAATGTTTCTGCTGCAGCCTTAGCAGGGTCTCCCTTCACGTACACCTGGGAAGGGCAGACTATCTGTAACTGAATCAGGACATGAATAACAAAATATTGCTCAGTCCTGCCTTAGAAAGGTGTGCAAAAAAGGAAAACCATTTATATTTAAAAGATACAGGGTGTTCTTTAGTCAGAGTAAATCTCTCTTGGATAAGGCTGTTTACAGTTCACATCTTTGGCTTGTTCGTGCCCTGTTTCCTCTCTTCCCTTACCTACTTTCACCCATTAATCTACGCTTATCTGTAGTTAGCCTTAGCATTCCTATTAACTTCAGAAGCATTGTGAATTTCTCTTTGAACATTATGAGAATCACAACTAAACTTGATTTGATCCTGAGAAAATAGGTATTCCTAATTTGGACTCCTTACAGAGTCAAGAAAACCTCCTAGTCTTCATTCTGAGTCCTCTGAAAATATAAGATAAAGCCATCTACATGTCTAACTTGTCACTGCCTTATTTTTTCCTGGACAGACTAGGATATACTGTCCTGCTGCTACATTCTGTGTATTCTGATCCTTCTCTCTTAACAGCGATAGAAATAACCAGAAACTTAGGTCTATTATGAGGAAGTAGCCTTGTCCTCCAGTATACCGAATGATAATCTCATTTTGGTATTATCCATAGACTCTGAGCAGGCATTTTGTGTCATTGTCGAAATCATTAATGAAAATGCTAACTGGGATTTACCCATTTAGCAGTCATTAGTATGCATCTGAGAGATACCAGTAGAAACTGCCAGCTGGAGTTTGTCCCACTGATTATAACTCCTTCAGCCCAGTGATCCACCCAAGTTTCCAGCCGCCTATTCATTCATATAAATACTCTATATCTCAGCAATTTGACTCTAAGGATGCAATGGCAAAGTCTGTCAAGAGCTATGCTGAAGTCAAGGTAAAAAATATGCACTTCTTTCCTTGGCTACACAACAGAGATCTTCTCGTCATAAAAAGCAACTGGCACAGTTAGCTACAGTTTGCCTTTATTAGTAGATTTGTGCTGACTGTCCCAGTCACCTTTTCCTTTATATGCCTGAAGATGGCTCTTGTCAGATGCTTTCTTGAAGTTGAATGTAAGGCTTACCTAATTCCAGCAACAGGGAACCTCTCCCCTAATATCACTTACCAAAAGTGGCAGGGACCAGCCTTCAATGACATTATCCATCTTCTCAGCACCCTTGAAGGAATCCCAATGGTCTGCAGGATAGGCTCAAAGACTTGGAAGACATGGGCATTACATTACCAGTAGAATCCACAGCAGTGACATTAATACCTCAGGCTTTGCAGTGCTGTCACTATGTCTACTGTCCCATTGACTAGTAAGAACACAGGTTCCTAAGTCTCTCCTTTGCTGTCAGTTCTCAGAAATGTCTTCATTTTAATGGCATTCCCTTTTAACTCAGTAAAGCACTATTGACTTGTGTAGACAGCAGTAACAACCAGCAGTCACTTTCCTAGAAATCTCACTCTACAAGTGCAGAAACAGCATGCTAACTTGAGACCTCTCAAAGCAAGCATGCAACTAATGGCCTCTGCAGCCTTGTCATTCGAAGGTAGTCTATGACTCTAACTTAAGGGCTTCATACAAACAGAACAATTATTTATGTTGCTGTCATGGCAACGTATACTGCTGAATGTCTGATGGCAGATATCATGAAGCTAATGAAAGTTTTCCAGGAAAAGGTGTTAACTTGATTGTTTTGATGACATGGGTCAGAGCATTTTGATTTTTGCCACCCATGGATATTCAAACCAATCTATGCCCCAAATGGCTTTTTTATAGGCTGTAGACTCTAATGCAGTGGCATTTGTCAACAGCTATCTCTGCAGATTAATCCTCTTCCTTCTACTACCACCAACAATATATTCCATGCTTATGCTCCCTGTACTGAAATGCGTTCACATACAAAACCACTTGATGTCAGCATGTTTAAATATAGAGCACAATAGGAGCAAGGCAATATGGAAGTTACTTTGCTTGAAGCATTGTGTTTTGTTTACTGCTTGCTATTTTACCATCGACACTGCACTCCTAGGCCATTCAGTACTCTGTGATGGTAGAGGATCTTTGTCCATCTCTCCTCTGTCAATTTGAACAAATGCTTTCTTTGCTTCTTAGCTATTTCAAAGTAATATCTTCCAACTGAAAGACTGAGGAAGTTCGTTAGCATTTATTTAACTGACCCCCGAAGCAGACACATAAACCACTTAAAATGCCAGACTTTACTGAACATACAGTCCCATCTGAGACATCCATCACCTTAACATCTCAAAATTAAGAACAGGTGTCCTATTCACAGAAAGATAACGTGTGAAATCACAGCATATCTCCAGGCCTCACTAAGAACAAGAGACTATGGGGTTCATCTTTCCAGACTGAGGAAAAGAAGGATTTTAATTTGCTTGTTTTGATCACCATAGCAACAATGATCGTTCAAGGGTTTCTGCTGCTCCGAGTCTCTTATTCTGACATACAATACTGTGGTAGGTTGACTTTGGCTGGATGCAAAGTACCCACCACACTGCTCTATCTATCTCTCCTTTCCTTAGGAGGACAGGTCAGGGAGAAAATGAGATGAGGAAAAACCCTCACGGCTCCAGAAAAAAGACTGCTGAATAAAGCAAAAGCAAAGGCCATGTGCAGAAGCAAAGGGAAATAAAATACTTAATCTTGAGTTCCCATAAACAGACAATAGCCAAGCACTTCTGAGGAAGTAGAGCTTTAGTTCATGGAGTGGTTGCTCCAGAAGATAAACATCGCAATAATAAATGCCAAACGTCCCACTTTCCCCCTTCCTTTCTCTGAGCTTTTACTGCTGAGTATATGTCAAGCTATGGAATACCTCTTTTGATCAGTTCAAGTGAGCTTGCTAGGTCTCCTCCCCAGGTTTTGACCACCCCCAGCCTTCCCTCTGCACACAGCTGCTCCACTGCAAAACCCAGATGGAAGCTTCTTCAAATAGCATTTTATACCAGAAGGAAAATTTACTGCATGGGCAACCCAGACAAAGTGCTGAGGCAGATGAGTTTTGTCATTACAAGACAGGGAGAAAACAATGACGTCACATCTAGCCCCAGACTGTGACTATACAGTAACCTTTACTGCTCTTGCTAAGGCCTAGGAGAGAGAGCTTTTAAATCTTTCACAGATTAAACCATCATCATCTTCTTACTCATAGTTAGAGTACCTGTCTAGCTACAAATTCTTTCCCTGGCAGCAGGAAGGAAGGGGAAATGCAGGGCTTGGGACCTCACACAGTATTAATGTTCAGAGTCACTTGGACAGAAAGGTGCCATATGAAGCTGCTCTACCAATAGTTTCCCTTTAGACAATTTTTCAAGTGTCTGCTGTGAAAAAATGCCAGTTTTGCTAGTTTACAAGTCAGGCCCAAAGACATTTACATAGGTCTGTGACTTGTTCAATACCTGCCTATATACTTCTCACAACAGTGTTCAAGTTCACACTGTTCTGTTGTGAAGTTAAGAGCTGAAAGCACTTAGGCAAAGTTTCCTTTAGATCACTTGAACAGAAAAAGGGAACAAGTCTCCATCTGTCTTTGCAGCAGTAAAACTGTTTTTACACGAGAGTTGTTATTCAAGTTGAAGTTTGGTGTTTACACTTAAAGACAATGATGAAATGAAAAAATCCACAACAAATAGAAATATAGCAAGAAGGTAAGGAAGTGTTGGACCTGATCTGTACAAAAGTTACTGGTTTTATGAAACACTAAGCCACCAAACATCATTATATGATGAACAAAATTCCATCAATAAATTCACTGCTGATTACCTTAGGGACAAACAACTGCTGCTTAGTGGTTAATTTTTAAGAAATTGGGGAAGGAAATGAAGTTGCTGGGCACGCTAGCTGTATTAAGGTTCCCAAAACCAATAAAAGAAACCATTTTGTGAGGTGTTCAAGACTGCATGCTAAAAGTTTTGGGCATCTTACCCCTGAGAAATAAAGCTACATTTAATAAAATCAGTCCATTTGTGGCATTAGGTCACACTGTGTAGAAGATCTTTGCAATCAAGTGGAAAAGAATATAAGAAAATATGCTACATTTGCATAGTGCTGAATAAGAGAATGAATATCAGATCTGAGCTCCCTATTTTAAATGGAGCATGACTAGGGAGTTCATAACTTCTAAGGAGCTACTTGCCCATATATTGAATAAACCCAGTAATTTTGTACTCCATCTGCCAGATAATAGATTAAAACAACAAGAAAAACTTCCTGCAAGGTATGTTTCCTATGACAACAAGCTAAAGTAACCACCAAAGAACTACAATGTTGTTGGGGTATATTCATCTGCATTATTTAAATACAGAGATCTTTCTGCAACCATCTTTAAAATGGATCACATCATGAACAGTTCATTGAAATGCATTTAAATTCTGCAGCCGAGAGTGAGGAACCACTTTTTGGCCTCTCCAGAAGATTGTGAAATTTTGTTTGAAGATGTCAGACCAAAAAGCATTTGATTGCTAGGCAGAGCAGAAGTGCCAACCAAAAGGAGAAAGATTGCTACATCAAGTTAATTTATTCATTTAAAAGTGGAAGGCTTAATTCAGTAATGAGCAAAACAGTACTGAGCTTATAGTTGGCTTCATGTTCTTTTATATTATCAGTTTACCCAATGCTTATGTGCACTGGTGCAAGAAAGCAGCAGGAAGGACAAGAAAAGGTGAAACTCCTTCCACTAAGGCTAAAAGATTGGATTGGGATTTAGAATTATAGAGGGGGATTTTTTGTGGGACGTTCTTTATTTTTAATCACTAAAGTTTCAGTATGATATTTTTCCTTAGAGAAATCTGTAAGCTTCTAACAGCTTTACATCACCAACAAAGCAACTGTCTAAAACTCATCTGCTCATTTTCAAAATAGTGTTCTTGCACAGTTCTTCTATTTCCTTTCTGTTATAACAACCAAATTCTATTGCAAGATTTTATTTTGAGTGATGGTTCCATGTTGAAACTCCACATGTGGAGACAGCATACTTTGATGCATCATAGAAGAGAGACTGAAGACAGAACACGATTCCCATGTTAGAAGCAATCTGAATTATCAGAGTGCCACTTTGAATTACAGCACCCCTATTTGGAGGTGTTCTGGCTTTTGGACAGAATGTTGGAGAGATTTTTCTAATGCTGGTTTTGTGGAAAATGTATCACTTCCTTGGGGCGTGGTTGCTGTGGAAATTATTGTTTCTTAGTCCTATGTAAAAGTTACATCTACCTACACCAATGCAAATGAAGAATAAGTAGATATATTGTACACAGTAGTACTGGCTACAGAGATTAAGATGTGACAAGACTGCTCAAGCTATTAGGAGCAGGCATCTAGCAAACTGTTAAGGCTGTTGTTTGTACTGGCTATCTTGCAACAGCAAAGATATGGCTTTTCATTCTGCAATCATAACACACAGTTAACCATGTGGACAATCGATTTAACCTGAGGAATTTTGCAACCCCACCTCCAGTAAAAAGGATGATGCCTTTGTTCTGAGACCTATACAAAAAAACATCATTATGCGTAAGAGTGCACAGACAAAAAACTGTTACTCACCTTGAGACCAGCTGGGAATCAGAGGACAAAAGATGAAGCTCAGTATTTGCCAAGCGGTGAAAGATAAAATGCTGATCTTACCCTTTAAAATAGACTGCTTGAAAATAGGACAGAAAAAAAGCTTTAAAAATCTGTCTCCTAAGAAAGCATCTATCATTCCTTCCTTTCCAAAGGGATTACCTTCAAAATGTAAGACATCTTTGATAGAGCTTGTTCTCATTTACTGAAAACAAATGAAAAAGGAAGCAACAAGGGAGAGGAACACAGATGCCCTACATTACATACAACTGATATTCTTTCCTAGCACAAGTTTAACTGAAAAATAGTTTCTTTTCATGCTTTTTTCCTCAAGAGAGTGTTCCTGATATGGAAAGAGTAGCAATTGAAGATGTGTCAGCTACCAACCACCTGCAACTTGAAGTTCTTTAGAGAATATTGGCAATGAACAGATAGTTACCTACTTCTGTGTGTCTGTGAATGCATGTCTGTACTTACATCCCCTCCTGCCCTTAGTCTGTACACCTCTCACAAAGTTATCAGATCGACCCAGACAATCCTAAGCACTAATGTTTTCTTGTCATTTTTAGTTTGACACTGCATAACAATTATCAAGCAAATGTTCATCCAAGCTGGTTTTCTAACTGTATATCTTACAATCTTTCTGAAAGTGGAAGATTTCATGTTTATGGTATAGTTTTATTCCTATGGTTGCAATTTGTTTTCATTCTCATGGAAAGGAAAACAGTTCATGCTGAAGTTGGCTTAGCACTAGTCATGCCACTCAGGTTTATTTCTCTTACTGCAGGTAATAAGGTAACTCTCCCCTTTAAGAGAAGAAAAGTCTAGGATGCAGTTAAATCCTGTTCTATGTTTTCCTATACAGCTTTTAAAAACCTGATGCAGACAAAAATTTAGAGAATTGAATTAAGGTTTAGAAAAATCTCGAGGCAAAGACTTGGGAACAGAAGAGTACAGTTACATATACATATACATTTGTGTGCATTATCTTTTTGTCTTACAGCAACAAAAATATCAGACAGGAAACAACAGAAAGACCAGGTACTCTGGAATAAGATAAGCAAGTCAGGGCAGTTTATGTGACCCAGGGGAGAAATGGGGGATCAGCCCCCTTATCTCTGAATCAGAGCAGACTCTCCTCTCGTCTTCTAATATAAGAAAGGCTATAATATTCCAGAGAAATTATGAAGAAGGGGGAGTTTCACACTTTTATAAACATCTACATTTAAGAAAAGAGTGAAAGTAAAACCTAGCCTTACTTCAAGTATCTAAAATTTATGAGTAAGTGTGAGAATCAAAGATAGCAAGTATTTGCCAGTTCACACATATACTAAGGATTTGTGATTTTGCTGACTTGGCAACTAAATGTGACTGTTCCAGAGTAAATAGGTGTTTGATTTACTTGCATATATATGCTAATAGCCATAACATGACACTTCCCTAACCCCACAAATTCTTCCTTCTAACTTTCATTAATAAATTCTACCAGAAACGTATCATTAACTACCATTTAGAAACTACACAGATCAGGATTAAGAACAGAGTAAGTCATCTTCAAGCAGAAAATGAAGTAACAAAGAAAAAATAAAAGGAAAACAGGTGGAGCACAACTGAGAATTTCCGTATACCTGAAACATTCCAGAACTGCAGAACTGGAAGCCATTCAAGTCACAATTCAGCCTTTTCATAAGCCAAAATTTTAATAATGTCATTACAATCAAATCACCAGATAATCACAGAAGTGTTTCCAAGCAAGTTTCCCACATGTGGTTCCCAGAAGACCTGTCCCAAACACGCAGGAATAAGAGCAAGGTGCAGGAAATGTTTTAATTAGGCTACTACTCTATTAACATAACCAATTTGGGAAATACTAGCAGTAACTTATTCAGTGTAAATTGTCATTCTTTAATTGTTTTAGTTAGTAAAGGACTGTCATCAGCCCTCAGCCTTTCACAGCTGGCCTACAACCTGTGAGGCCCCAACCTGTCCCTCCTTTGAAGTAAGTTAAAGGGATGTGGAAGAGGAGTTGTCTCCTCAAAGCTCCGTCTCTGTTGCCCACTTCCTTAGGGCATTCCTAACCACTTGTTCGCATGTCACAGAAATGACCTAACTTCCCACTGTCATACTGAATTTCTGAGCTGCTAGGGAGGAAAGACTATAAGGACTGGATTAAGGGCAGGAGAAAGAAGAAAGAATATTTATTGAAGTCCACTACAAAGGAAAGTGTTGTAACCGGTGCTCTTTCACTAAAAAGATGATCATCAGAATGAGCAGAAAAGACAAAAATTATCTGACACTCATGCCACTGAAGTCTTGCTGGCCAGAGCGGCAAAGATCCCTGAATACACCAATGCAGCATTACTATGAATCAGTTAACTACTAAACACTTGCCATTCACCATTTCAAGCATTTATACACCACTATCAGTCTACAGAAGAGCTTTGTTTCCCCTCCTTGTTAATATGCACACAGATAGGTTAATAGAAACGAAAAAAGAGACAAACACCAAACAAGCTCTGGGATAACTGTGTGTGTACAACAAGAACATGTATTTATTATGGAGAGATTTAAAGAACAAGTCATAAACAACTCAGCACACAAGGCAGGAGTCATCAGTATTCTCACAACAGCAGCAACACACTGCAGGGTAGGAGCCTGAATTCCCTCAAGCAGTTGACAGCACAGTACCATACATGCAAATTCTTAAGAGACATAAGCCTTGTTTTAAAGTTAAGAGCATACACTGCAGCTTAAGAAAATATACCCAATTTATTGGAAATTATTATTTTATTAATGTTAGAAGTCTGTACAGGTACCTGCCTCTCTCCCAGAAAGATGGCATCAAGTAACCAAACTTTAGCAGATCTCTTCCAGCATCCATTATATGTGAAAGTTCAGCAGTATTAACTTTCAAATCAGTATGTGCTGCTGCTCAGTATGGAAGAAGTGCAGTGAAGGTATCTGTTGTTTTGTAATCAACTACCTGTGATCTCTAAGATCTAAGGAGAATTGGACTGCAGGAATTAAAGGCTTAATCCAGCTGTGAGGCTTTGATCTGCTAAAAAGACATTTTAGACCTGAATCTGAAGAGAATCAGGGTTTCAGTCTGCTTTTCTTTGTTCATCCTTGTTCTGTTGCCTAACAAAACACGCATGCTGTAACCTTGTGATGGATTTGACTGAAAAGCCTTTCTTTTACCTAACATTTCTAACTTACTACCTTGGATGGTGCCATGGGTTCGGCAGTAGCAGTCATTTTTCTCCTTCTTAGCAGTTGGTGCAGCACTGTGTTTTTGACTTGTGGCGTGAGAACAGTGCTGGTAACACCAATGTTTTTAGTTATGGCTTAGTGATGTTTGGTCTGGCCAAGGACTTTCTGAGCCTCATGTTCTGCCAGG